>MU777962.1:0-83610 GCA_026770625.1 Nicotiana glauca
CAAGTGGCGACTCTGAAACTTTTAAATAACTAATCCCGTTCCGACCGTCCTTTAATTGGAAAAACTCTTTTTATATATACCCTTCGCGGGGTGTAAGCGCCGTAAAAAAGAGGTGTGACAGGGGGCAACATTAATTTTGATGATGCGAATCATCTTGCCTCGGATTCGTGGTAAGAATATGTTTACCCCACCGGGGATGATGTGTAGTCTTTTTTTGTACTTGCTTTTGTTTTGGGATTTTTGCAGAGGGCATACTTGAGCCCGTTTGTGAATATTGTAAATAAAATTTTGATGCGATGTAAAATATATTTCGTTGATATGCTCTTCTTTGCAATTTTTATGATGTTGAGGTTACTTGTGGATGGGCCAGGCCATTGGGACGTTGCTTCGAGCTGTCGTCGAAGTAGGATCCCGTCGTAATTCAGACAAGGTCGAACTTGTGTTTTTGTCGAATGGCCTTGGCCATTGGGATGTTGCTTCGAACTGTCGTCGAAGTAGGATCCCATCATAATTCGGACGAGGTCGAACTCATGTTTTTGTCGAATGGCCTTGGCCATTGAGATGTTACTTCGAACTGTCTTCAAAGTAGGATCCTATCGTAATTTGGACTAGGTCAAACTTGTGTTTTTGTCGAATGGCCTTGTTCATTGAGATGTTGCTTCAAACTGTCATTGAAGTAGGATCCCGTCGTAATTCGGATGAAGTCAAACTTGTGTTTTTGTCGAATAGCATTAGCCATTGGGATGTTGCTTTGAACTATCTTCGAAGTAGGATCCCGTCGTAATTCGGACAAGGTCGAACTCGTGTTTTTTTTGAATGGCCTTTGCCATTGGTTGGAGATTTGATCGTGTTCCCGTAGGAAGACATGCTGATTTTGTTCATGCAATGGATGTTTGAATATATAGTTGTAAGGATCACATGTAAACTGATGGAGATTTGATTCTGTACATACAATGGAGATTTGATCTCGTACACACAATGGAGATTTGATTCTGCGCATACAATGGAGAAGATTATTTATATCTAGTCCCTTCATTATTTTGCCTCGGAGACCATGTCGACGGGTCGGGGTAATGAACAAAACTCTGCCCCTCGAGGTGCCTCCCTTATCGCCTCGTTAAAAACCTCCCCGGGAAAACCCGATTAGGACAAAAACCGGGCGAGGGAAAAAGAGCACGATTCAGGTGACGCCTTCTTTCAGAAGTGGAAATGCTTGAGGTGAGAGACATTGCAGTTGTTTTGGAGTAGTTTTCCTTCCATTGCTTCTAACTGGAATGCTCCTTTGTTTGTTGTGGCTGTGACTTTGTACAGTCCGTCCCAATTTGTTCCTACTTTTCCTTTATTAGGGTATTTCACTGCTTGAGTTTTAGCCTTGAGGACTTAATCTTTGACTTTGAGTGGTCGCACCTTGGACCTCTTGTTGTAGTACTTTTCCACTTGCTGCTTCTGGGCTACCGTTCTTATGTGGGCCATGTCTCTCCATTCTTCGACTTCGTCTAGATCTTGTAGCCTATTTTCGTCTTTACTGGTTCTGCTCTCATTGGAGTATCTCAAACTGGGTTCTCCGACTTCGACGGGTATAACTGCATCAGTCCCGTAGACTAGCAAATATGGCATCTCACCCGTGCTTGTTTTTCGCGTAGTACGGTATGCCCATAGTACTTCCTGTAGTAGTTTAGGCCATAGTCCTTTAGCATCCTCGAGCTTCTTTTTCAATATATTTAGTATTAATTTATTGGCAGATTCAGCTTGACCATTAGCAGTGGGGTGATATGGCGTGGAGAGTATTCACTTGATGTGCCATTTCTTGAATAATTCAGTCGTTCTCTTTCCGACGAAATGAGGCCCGTTGTTGCACCTGATTTCTTTGGGGATTCCAAAATGGCATAGTATGTTTTTCCATATGAATATGATGTCCTCCTGCTCGCGTATTTGAGTGTATGCACCGCTTCTACCCATTTAAAAAAGCAGTGAGTTAAAACAAAAAGGAAACGTACCTTACCTCGTCCTGCTGGGAGGGGCCCGACTATGTCCATTCCCCACTTTATGAATGACCATGGTGAAGTGACGAAGTAAGGAGCTCTCCTGCTTGATGTATCATAGGGACGTACTTTTGACACTGTTCGCATCTCCTGACACAGTCCACAATTTCTTTTGTCATGGTGGGTGTCGCGCCTCCTTTTTCTCGCGAAATCGGGTTTATGACATTTGGAGGGACAACTCGTTTCTTTTGGGAACTGGGTTTTGCATTTGAAGAGTCGCCACCTAATGATTAAGGTACATTAGGACACCAATGGAGTTTGATTTAAATAACCGGAGATAGGGTAAGGGCTTAAAATTATGCTAAGGGAAAGGTGTTAGGCACCCCTCAGAATCAACTAGTGTGGTTCCCCGCCAGACAGTTATTGTGAATTTGGGTGCAATTAACATATAAGCAGATAAAGGCTCAAATAAGAGGGGGTTTCGATGCACAATGGTTTGAAAGTAAACAAATTTGAAAGAACAATCAAACAACTGACCTTTTTTAAATAAGGAGTTAAAATACTAAAATAAAGAATAAAGGAAAGGGGGTCCTAGCTTTATTAAAAATATGGATCACCCCACACAATGTCCGGTAATCACTCCTCAATGAGGGGCTACACGTGACATTATCGCGTGGTCATCATATCCATATCTACCCTTCCTACCCTGTTAAGGTATTAAAGCGCGGATTGGTCTTGATTACTTATTGCATGCCATTACCCGTTCCAATCCTACCAGTCCCGGAGGCACTTAGGATTATAATCCTAAAAGGGAAGGATATTAGGGTTATTTGAAGTTTCGAAGGTAAAAGTTCTAAGACAACATACAAAACACATACTGCATGTTTGGGTAAACATATAAGCAAACAAAGGCTCAGGTATACCTCATCAAAACAAACACATAAAATAGCATGTCTTACATATACTGCTTAGGTCTGAAAAAATATTAAAGACAAAGGAGAGGAAATTGCTAAGGCAGACAAGTTTGACACATGGCTCAAATAGGAAGTCAGAATCTAACTTGCCTACTGATTGTTCAGTTATTAATACAGACATGATATCTACTGAGTTTAGAAGGTGATGAGACAGTGAAACTCGAAACAAATTGTTTGAGATCCTATAGGCATGCTTGCTAAACCTTGTTAAGTAAGGGTATTAGAGATGTAGAATGTACAAAATTAAAAATCAAACTGGTTACAGATTCTGTAGGCGATAGTATCTGCTGTTACTGATTTTAGTTCCTAGGAGCATGATATCTAACATTGACTGTGAATGAAAACGAATCAAATTTATTTAGAAACCCCTATAGGCATGATCTCTATATGTAGTTTGAATATGCAAAAGTTAAAACACCCTATAGGCATGCTTTCTAACTGAAGTTTGAATATGCAGAATTTAAAACACCCTATAGGCATAGTTTCTAGGTGAAGATTGAATATACAAAATTAAAAGTACTATAGGCATATTTTCTAAATGAAGTTTGAATATGCAGAATTTAAAAGTCCTATAAGCATTGTTCTACCCTTGACATGCATAAATACCCCTTTTTACTAGCCATCCCCAGTGTTTATTACAAATTATTATACACCGAGTAATGAATTATATCGGAAAAAAAGAAAATTACAATTAGAAGAATCCAGATTCCTGACTTCCTTTCTGAGTTATGGACCAAACCACTTCAAATGCCATTTGATTCAAAGCCTTTCTCAAACTTGAGTGTGTCAGAGTTCCCTAAGGGCCTCAAAAGGACCCCGGGCAGTGCTCACACCCACATTTTATAACCTGAATCGGGACAAGTGCAGTGTGGAAATGCCAACTTTTGTGTGTCCAAGTTCAGAGGGAGCTCAAGGGTCTCAAGGCAAGGTTCACACAAAAGGGGCAGAACTTAGTGGTCTAAGAGTAGAGTGAGAGTGCTTGACATAGTTTTGAAAAGATTTAAGCAGGAAAACAGTTTAAAAGAGACTTGTTTATAATAGTTTTGTAAAACAACATAGGGAGTTATTAAATAAGACAATTTTGAAAAGAGAGTAGAGTAACAAGCAACAAGCCAAACACAGCAACCAAAGTAGGTTCATACATAACCAAGAAACATAGGACCAAGGCAGGTTCATCAACCACAAACATAGGTAGTGGGATTTGGGGACACGTAGGTCACATAGATAAACATATAGCTGTAGGAGCACTTAAGTATAGAATTAACAACATGCTAAGGGGTTAGGGAAATTCAGAATTGACACAGGATCATATAACTTAAGGACATCCAACTACTTTGCATAGAAAGGTTCATGCCAGAAATCAGAGAAACATAAGTAAGGAAGAGCCACATTGCAGTATAGTAGGAGGGGAATGACATTTATAAACATGATGAGTCTAAGGGATGGGACACATTTAGAAACATGCAGTAAAGTGATAAAGTAAACATTTCAGCTGCAAGTTGAACAACAAAACCATAAATGAAAACATACTAGGATCAAGATGAACTGAAGCAGTAAAAGTAACATATTATTTTTGAACATAATATAAGGAAATAAGTGTAGTACAGGGCATGTAATAGAGGCTAGGTTCGACAAATTCTAATTAAAGAAAATGTCTAAGAATCAATTTGATAGCATAGTCAACCATACAATAAGGCAAGAAAATATTTAGCGGTTGAAATCATTAAAGAATATCACAAGAAATCAGTGAACGATCAGTCACAGAGATTCAAAGATTCAAAGATTCGAAAATAGCAAATAGGACTGATTTAGCACAAATTTACAAGAATAAGCACATAGTAAGCCAAGTCATAATTCTAAGAAGCTTAGTAGGGCAAAAATCATATATATAAAAAATTAGGGATTCATGTAAAGCATAACATGATTTAATAGAATAAACATGACATAAGCAGAAGAAGTAAGAGTTAGAGGCACTGATGAACAAGAAAAGGTAAAACCACAGAGAATCATAAGGCTCGTAAGAAACAGACACATATACAGATTAAACGAACATGTTATCACAAAACAGACTCAGAATCCACGATTAAAACCAAAAAAACTTAGGGTTTTCAACATAATAACTCGGATAAAAAGAGAAACTTCAAATAAACGTTTAAATATAGTGAAGGTCATGGATTAATACTAAAATCAGAAGGAAAAGCCATTTTGAAAAAGGGTTAAGAAACCCTAGTTTGAAGACGAAGAGTCATTTTAGAAGAAATCGAAGAAATCCTTAAGAAAATAGTAAAGACAACTCGAATAGACTCATATCTTGTTACATATCTTAGAAAGCAAGAGTCAAAATTAGTGTTTCATAGAGAGAACCCAAAGAGAGTGAATCAGCTAAAAAATCACAGGTTCTAGCAGGGGATGAAAGGATCTTACTCGGACAGGCCGAGATTGGACTGAGAATGACATGAAAATCATGGGGGTGAGCTGAACCACCTCTGGTTCCTTAAGGAACTTAGGGTAGTAATAATCCGGCATGGGGGGGAGCCATGGAGGATAGGGGTGGTGGTGGAATCGCCATTGTTACTGGCAAGCCAACGGCCGGTGAGAGGAACCATGGTTTAGCAGAGGGAGCTTGAGATTATTTGAGAGAGAATGGGAGGGTGTGTTGGTGGAGAGTGATTAGAGAATGAGAGAATGGGTGGGGGGTGGTAGTATATTAGGTTAAATTAGGAAATGGGGGATCGGGATCGTTGATTATAATTGATCAACGGTCCAGATTGGACCAGGATTTGGGTCCGGTAGGATTGATGAATTGGGCCTGGGGTTTGGGCTATTTTAATTAGGTTGGGGTCTGATTTAATTAGGATAGAATTGAAATGAAATTAGCTATTTATTAAATACCCAACTAAATTAAATAAAACAATTCAAAAAAATAGCTAATTATTGTACAAAAATGAATTTTGTGCATGAAAATAGTTAAAAAATGATTACTCAGTATTTTAAAACTAGAACTAATTAATTTTTGTTCAAAGAAATAGTGTAAAATTATATGATTGGGCTATAATTTTAAAGTTGTTGAAATTGTAGCCAAACAATGCCAAGTTGGCTAATTATGAAATAATTTGGTTTAAATAGGACCAAAAATAATAAACTAAATCAAGAAATGCCTTTGAAATCACTTGTAATGCAATTCTATAATTATTTATTAGGAATAAAATGCTGGGTAAATTAATAAAATATAGAAAAAATTATGGAAAAATACCAATTGCTATTAATGCGTGATTTTAAAGGTATTTGAAATTTTAAAATATTTTAGGAAAAATTGGGTATCAACAACTGCCCATCTTTACCCGAGAAGGATGAAAGAGTTATCGGTAAAGATATGATGGCAGATTTTGACCGAGTGAAATGGTTTGAAGAGGATTTAGGTCGTACCCTGACTTCTGAGCTGCCTACATATCCCTAGTTTTGTAGGAATCAGGCCATATGTAGTTCAGGATCCGTCGGCGGAGTATGCCGATGGAGACTTTTCAAGAATGGATGCTTAGGGTCGAGTGCGTGGCAGGTTTAGGTTTCATATAGCTGCGGGAACTGGAGCGGGATCGCTCCTGCCGAGATGGCCATTTCTCGCTGGCTTACCTGCAAATAAGCAATACAAGCATATATGGTGCATAAATTTAAACATGATGCGAATTCCCGTTGGACCATGAAGGTTGCCTTTGGACAGTTAGAATGACGTCCTTAGACCATGATGTTCTGGGCCATGAAGTGTATAATAAGGATTCGCATGCCATGAAATGATGCTCTTGGGCTATGGGGATGATGCCTTCGAACCATGCCGCCTTTGAATAATGATATGAAAATGATTAAAAGGGATCCTCAGGCCATGGCATGGTGTTCTCGGGCTATGCAAATGGTGCCTTTGAACAATGACGCCTTCGGATAATTTGGCGATCTTTCAGCCCATGAGATGTAGAGGTGGCGATCTTTCACCCATGAAAATGTAGAGGTGGCGATCTTTCAGCAATGCAAATATAGAGGTGGCGATCTTTTAGCTATGCAAATGTAGAGGTGGCGAACTTTTAGCCATGCAAATGTAAAGGTGGAGATCTTTCAGCCATGCAAATGTAGAGGTGGCGATCTTTCAGCCATGCAAATGTAAAGGTGACGATCTTTCAGCCATGCAAATTCAGAGGTGGCGATCTTTCAGCCATGTCGATGCAGATGGAGACAGCGTTTAGTCTCGGAAGGCAGAATGGTAACCTTATGCAATACAGAAAATGCAGATGGAGGTAGAGCTTAACCTCGGAAGGCAAAATGGTAGCCTTATGCAATGCAAAAAATGTAGATGGAGGTAGAGCCTAACATCGGAAGGCAGAATGGTAGCCTTATGAAATGCAAAAAATGCAGATAGAGGTAGAGCTTAACCTCGGAAGGCAGAATGGTAGCCTTATGCATTGCAGAAAATATAGATGGAGGTAGAGCTTAACCTCAGAAGGCAGAATGGTAGCCTTATGCAATAAAAAAAATGCAGATGGAGACGACATTTAGTCTCGGAAGGCAGAATGGTAGCCTTATGCAATGCAGAAAAATGTAGATGGAGATAGAGTTTAGTATCAGAAGGCAGAATGGTAGCCTTATTCAATGCAGAAAAATACGGATAGGGATATCGTGTAGTCTCAAAAGGCAGAAGGGTAGCCTTACGCAAGAAATAAAAGGGGCAAATGGTAATAGAGTTTTCTTAGCTGATAGCAGGTTACGATATTGTGACTGCTGGGACATTGTGATATAGCGAATATCACCGGCATGGGTGGATAGCAAATTCTGGTAAGTGCAACAATTCTAAGAGTTGTATTCATGAACAATATTTGTCTCGTGAGTGCATAGTATGTCAGATGCTTTCGCAATCCAAGTGTTTGCATTCAAAGAAAAATTGTGAGTTTTGTAGAGGGGGAGGTTAGTTCGCATCCCCACTGGCTCTGCTTGACCTGTTTGGCTTTGATCCACTAACACTGTATGCATCATTGGGGTAGCATTGCTAAGCAAGGCAATTTCAACAATAAACATGCATGATTAAGTAAAAACGTTACATAAACACGTGATTAATAATAGTTTTTCTTTAGATAAACTGATGACTGCGACGTGGTTCAAGACATTTCAACCCTCCCTGCTATGGAATTTTGAGGGTCCTCCTCAAAATTTTACCCTAGTTTGCTGGGTTGATGGTTCCGACCGCTTATAGTGATAATCGGCTGAAATTACTTTGAAATTTTGAGGGTCCTTCTCAAAATTCTGCTCCAGTTTCCAATTTAGGGGGGAAATGAAAATTTTATTGAATTGTGACCAAACCTATAAGGATACCTACGTATCCCCTCTTAAATGGGAATCAGGTCAGACGTAGTTCAATGTAGATCATATAGGAAAACATAAAGATTACACGTAGTAACGCTTGACTGCATCTGAATTAATTTGCTTTGGCCAAACTTCTCCGTCCATTTCTACAAGTATGAGGGCTCCTCTTGTTAGAACCCGGTGAACCATGTATGGACCTTGCCAGTTGGGAGAGAATTTCCCTTTGGCTTCATCTTGATGCGGAAAAGTTTTCTTTAACACCAGTTGCCTCGGTGTGAACTATCTTGGCCTGACTCTTTTGTTGAAGGCTTTAGACATTCTGTTCTGATAAAGCTTCCCATGGCACACTGCATTCATTCTCTTTCCATCTATAAGAGCCAGCTGCTCGTAACGACTTCTCACTCATTCTGCATTGTCGAGCTCAGCTTCTTGTATGATTCTTAAGGAAGGAATTTCTACTTCGGCGAGAATGGCGGCTTCTATACCATAAACCAGCATATAGGGGGTCCCCCTGGTTAATGTGCGGACTGCTGTGCAATATCCTAATAGAGAAAATGATAGCTTTTCATGCCATTGCTTATGCTTCTCTATCATCTTTCTCAATATCTTCTTGATATTCTTATTGGCGGCTTCTACAGCCCCATTCATTTGAGGCCTGTAGGCTATAGAATTCTTGTGTCTGATCTTGAAGGTTTCACACATGGCTTTTATCAAGTCACTGTTAAGTTTGGATCCATTATCAGTAATGATTAATTCTGGAATCCCGAATAGACAAACGACGCGGTTACGGACAAAGTTTGCCACGACTTTCTTAGTCACTGCTCCTTAATATGTTGCTTCGACCCATTTGGTGAAATAGTCAATTACTACTAGGATAAATCTGTGTCTGTTAGTAGCGGCGGTCTCAATAGGTCCAATAACATCCATTCCCCAGGCGGCAAAAGGCCATGGTGAGCTTATTGCATTAAGCTCATTGGGAGGTACCTTTACCATGTCTGCATGTATCTGACAGTGATGGAATTTTCAAACATACTGGATGCATTCTGTCTCCATAGTCATCCAAAAATAACCAGCTCGGAGGATCTTCTTTGCTAAGACAAAACTGTTCATATATGGACCACAGGTCGCAGCATGGATTTCTTCTAATAGTTTGGATGCTTCCTTTGCATCGATACACCTGAGTAGTCCCAAATCAGGAGTCCTCCTATACAGGATTCCTCCGTTGTGGAAGAAATTATTGGACTGCCTCCGAAGTGTGCGTTTCTGAATAGGATTTTCAAGCTCCGGGTAATCTTCTTTTGCCAAATATTCCTTGATATCATGAAACCAAGGCTTTCCGTCTACTTCTTCTTCAACAAGGACACAATAAGCTGGATGATCATGGATCTTTACTGGAATGGGATCAATGAAGTTTTTGTCTGGATGTTGTATCATGGATGACAGGGTAGCAATGCATCAACGAATTCATTCTGGATTCTGGGAACATGTCGGAATTTTGTCTTTGTGAACCTCTTTCTCAACTCTTGTACGTGATGCAGATACGGGAGTATCTTAGAGTTCTTGGTTTCCCATTCTTCTCAGACCTGATGTATGAGTAAGTCTAAATCTCCAATTACTAGCAACTCTTAGATGTTCATGTCAATGGCCATCTTAAGCCCTAGGATGCAGGCTTCATATTCGTCCATGTTGTTGGTGCACGGGAAATTGAGCTTAGCTGACACCGGATAATGTTGACCAGTTTTTGACAGTAGGACTGATCCTATGCCAACTCCTTTGAAGTTTGCTGCTCCATCAAAAAACATTCTCCAACCGTCATAGGATTCTGCAATGTCTTCTTCTATGAACGTTACCTCTTCGTCAGGAAAATATCTTTTCAGGGGTTAGTATTCTCCATCTATGTGTTTTTCCGCAAGGTGATCTGCTAGTGCCTGTCCCTTGATTGCCTTTTGAGTTATGTAGACAATGTCAAATTCACTCAACAGGATTTGCCATTTGGCCAGCTTGCCAATGGTCATGGACTTCTGAAAGATGTACTTCAAAGGATCCATCCTTGATTTGAGATATGTAGTATAGGCACAGAAGTAGTGCCTCAGCTTCTAGGCCACCCAAGTTAGAGCATAACAGGTGCACTCTAATAGAGAATACCTAGACTCATACATTGTGAAGTTCTTGCTGAGATAGTAAATGGCATGCTCTTTCCTCCCCGTTTCATCATGTTGCCCCATGACGCAACCGAAGGCACCATTTAACACTCCATATAGAGTAGTAGAGGTCTACTTGGCTCATGCGGGACCAAGGCTGGTGGTGTTGATAGATCTTTTTTTATTCTGTCGAAAGCTTTCTGGCAATCATCAGTCCATTTGGTGGCGGCATCCTTCTTCAACATCTTGAAGATTGGCTCACAGATGACCATGGACTGTGCTATGAACCGGCTGATATAGTTAAGTCTTCCCAAGAAACTCATCACGTCCTTCTTGTTCTTGGGCGGCGGACCTGAATGGCCTTGACCTTTCATGGATCCAATTATATTCCTCGGCGACTCACAATAAACCCAAGTAATTTTCCAGCAGGAACCCGAAATGCACACTTTGCGGGATTCAGTTTTAGGTTGTACCTCCGCAGCCTATTGAAGAATTTCCTTAAACCTTCCACGTAATCAGTTGCCTTTTTCGACTTGATGATAACCTCATCTACATACACCTCAATCTCCTTGTGTATCATATCATGAAAAATGGTAGACATGGCCCTCATGTAGGTGGCCCCCTTACATTCTTTAACCCAAACGGCATCATCTTGTAGCACTACATTCCCTACGGTGTAATGAAAGCCATTTTCTCAGCATATTCTTCATCCATCAGATCTGATGATAACCAACAAAACAATCCACAAATGACTACAACTCAAGCTTGGCGCAATTATCAATCAGGATGTGTATATTTGGAAAAGGGAAGTCATCCTTGGGACTGGACCGGTTGAAATCCCGGTAGTCGACATAGACTCAAACCTTCCCGTCCTTCTTTGGTATAGGCACGATGTTGGCTAACCATGTCGGGTATTCGACTACCCTGAGAACCTTATCTTTGACCTACTTAGTGACTTCTTAGTTGATTTTCAGACTCATATCAGGCTTGAATTTTTTGAGCTTTTGCTTACCGGTGGACATGTTGGATCGGTGGGCAGTTTGTGGGCCACAATAGACATACTCAGACCAGTCATGTTGTCGTACGACCAGGAAAATATGTCCTCATATTCCCTTAGAAATTCTATGTATGCCTTCTTTTCTGATGGTGACAAGTGGACACTGATTCGTGTTTCTTTGACGTTCTCTACATCTCCCAAGTTAACAATCTCAGTCTCGTCCAGGTTGGCCTTAGGTCTGTTCTCAAAGATCTCAAATTCCTTAACAATCTCTTCTAGTATGTCATCTTCCTCTGAATCTATGTCTGTTTGTCGCGTTTTCTCATTGCATATCACAGTCATTAGTTCATCAAGATAAGTAATAGTAATACTGTATAAGTAAAGTAATGAGAGAAAATAATAAGAGTGCTGATTTATAAGGAAAATCGAAATGCTTTGATAAATTCCATAATTGTTTTGAACATTGAATATCTTATTGCGGAAATTTAAAATGCGAAAGGAAAAATTAACTAGTAAAAATAAAAGATAGTGCATGATGCTTGTTCAGCCTTGCTACCCCGAGGCTCGCCGGGCTCTGGTGGTTCTGATGGTCTATTTTGAGTCGTGTTCCTCTACTTACGGCTTGTATGGAAGAACCTCCCTCCCTCTCCTCCTCGAGAATGACACAACAATCAATATCATCGTCTTCTAGGAACAAATTCTTCACCGCTGCCAGTTCTTCCTCTTCTTCTGACCCATAGATAATATCGGCCGGTTAGAAAGTCTGTTCCAAGCATGGTATTGGTTGCTCCAGTGGATAGTAAGGACCGCACTATAGTGGCGACCAGTTGTTGAATTCTTCCCAAGTATACTTATATCCAAGACCGAAGGTGGTGCCATGTTTCTTAAGTTTTATAGGCTTAGTGAATCCTTAGAGGTTCTTGCCAAGCCCCTTGCCAGGTTCTACCCACTCCAATTCAATATGCTCTCGATTTTGTTGTCCCACCATTTGTCCTTGTCAATGGCATTGACTCGCTCGATGTGGTGATAGGTCTCCCCTCCTAACCTTCTTCTACCTCCAATTGCCGAAATGGTCTGGCGACTGTATATAGGATTGCTATTATCACCGTGAATAACCTCCTGGTGATTCCACTCAAATTTTACCGCCTAATGTAGTGTGGACGCTACAGCCCCAGCAATATGATTCCATGGCTGTCCCAACTGCAGGTTGTAAGATGCTGGCACGTCTATTACTTGAAAATCAACATCGAACCAAGTAGGACCCATTTGCAAACACAGACTAATTTCCCTAATGGTGGACCTTTGGGAGCCGTCGAAAGCTTTACATTGATGGCCCCGTCCTTTATCTCGTGCAGTCCCTTACCCAACGTCCTGAGTGTTACCAACGAACAAATGTCGAGGCTAGACCCTCCATCAATCAAGATTCTGGAGATAAAATAGTCTTCGTATTGCACAGTGATGTGCAATGCCTTGTTATGACAATCCTTCAGGTGGCAGCTCATTTTCGTGAAAAGTGATCTTGTGACTTTCCAATACATGTCCTACCATGTTAGCCATCTCTCCGCCGGTGATGTTGCTTAGTACATATGCTTCACTCAGCACTCTTAACAGGGTATTCTCGTGTGCATCAGAATTTTGTACTAAAGCAAGGATATAAATTTATGCTGGTATTTTGTTCAACTGGTCAATGACCGAGTATTCCTTGGCCTGTATCTTTATCCAGAGATCATCTGGCCCGGTCTCGGTGATGGGCGGCCGTTTAGAGGTATGCTTGCTCGACTCAGCCAGATGTTCCAGGGTATAAACTCTACCATTTCTCGTCATACCCTGTGGTGCAATAGCCTCTCCAAACATAACCTTGCCTTTTGCTTCTTGCCTCGGCTGTGTAGTCCCAAGGTATAGCCTTTGTGTGGAATGGTGTCATGGAGTATGTACCTTGGGTGGTAAGACTGCAACTTCGAAAGGTGTAGTTGAATTCGCTGGAGACACGAATTCGACCTCAATTGGCGCTGGTGTCTTTTTAGAGGACTTTGCTTCAAACTCAAGTGGCACAAACATATTGACCTCTGCGTCCCCAAAGGGCTGAATCTGGACCACGATCAGATTAAGAATGACTATTGGTTTCTTTGGGTCGTCACCTTCTGTGATCAAACTTATCGATCCCTCGGGATCCCAATCATCCTCTATTTCAATCATGTGAACACCTCTACCCTTGTGGTCTGGCAGAGGATTATTGCGAACATTTGGAGAAGGTTCCTTTGCCATAGTAATCTTGTTATCAATTAAACTCTGGATCTTGTCTTTCTGGGAGCGACATTCGTCGATGGTGTGTCCTTTCAAACCGGAATGGTATACACAAGATTTGTTTAGATTAACCTAATGAGAAGGGTTCTCAGGAGCAGCAGGGATAGGGGTGACATAACCAACAACTTTGAGTCTTTCATACAACTGGTCAATAGTTCAGCAATAACTGTGTATTATTTCGGAGGCCTTTGGTCAAAGTTTGGTCGAGGTCTAGAGAAGTTTTGGAGTGTATGAGGTGATTGATAGTGGGGAGGTTGAGTATTGTAGGCTAGGTAAACATGTGCGGATTGGGAATATCTGGGTGTAGTAGGCTGATATGTGGGAGGTGGAAGTGATTGATAAGTGGGTGGTGGGGTTTGGTAAGAGGGTGAGGGTGCTTGGTAGTTCGGGGTAGGTTTTGTATTTGATGGGAGATTTGGTTCTTTGTGCCATTATTATGGCTCCTACGTCCATTTTCTTGGACACACCTCCTAACTATAAGGCCATATTTGTAGCATGCAAGGCCTCGAAGTTCGTAACCATACCACTTTTGCTGCCCTCTTCGATCCTTTCTCCCAGCTTGATAATGTCAAAAAATTTATGGCCCTCGATCATCATCAACCTTTCATAATACTGTGGGTCTTGAGCCCGGACAAAGAATTTGTTCATTTGTTCTTCCTCTAAGGCAGGTTTGACCTTAGCAGCTTCGGACAGCGAGTAGCATACTCGCGAAATGTTTCTGTAGGCTTCTTATTTAAATTTTGAATATAGAACACATCCGGTGCATTCTCTGTGTTGAACCTAAATCTGTCCATAAAGTCGGATGCCATGCTTACCCAGTTTGACCACTTCTTTGGATCTTGGATAATATAGCAAGACAAAGTATCTCCTTTCAAGCTCCTCATGAAAAGCTTCATGCGGATTTCCTCGTTTCTTCCTACTCCAACCAGCTTGTCACAGTACGTTTTCAAATGGACCCTTGGGTCCCTTGTACCATCAAGCATCTCGAACTTAGGAGGTTTGTACCCCTCAGGCAGTTCGACATCGGGCTATATGCAAAGATCTTCGTAGTTCAGCCCTTTAATTCCCTTACTTTCTTCAACGCCTTGAATTCGGCTAGTCAATTTCTTAAGTTCTTTGGCCAGGTTTCTGATGAGCAAGTCTTTATCATCAGACTCGGGTGTGCTTGAGATGGGTTGGGTGGAGTGTGGCATAGTCTCCACGTAGATAGAGGTATTATGGTGGGTGTGGCAGTGGTCATTTGTGGAGTTTTGAAGTTCTGGGATGAGCAGCGGGGTGTTATTTGAGGTATGGCAGGTGTTGCAATGGTGGTGAGGAGCAGGATGGCTTGGTTGCTTCGGGATGTTCTGTGGAGGTGTAGGGTTCTGAGCATTTGGGAAATTGATATCTAGAGCAGTGAGGGAAAATGACAGATTTTCCAGATTCCGGACTTGATCAAGTTCTTCTTGGAATTTCAGCAGCTTTTGTTCGAGCTGGGATGCATTTTCTTTAAAAACCTGAGTAACATGACCACGAGTGACCTCTACCCGTTCAGTTGAGCTTTCCTTTCTGGCATTGTTCAGATCTTCCATCTTTCCTTTGTTCTTGTTTTTGACAGGACTAAGAGGAGGAGTGGGTGGAAGGCCCTGGATCTCATGGAATAAGATGATGTTGCCAGAGTGCACGAACTAACCTTTGGGGAAGGGAATAACAAAAAAAAAATAAAACAAAAAGGTAACCAAGTTAGTGAGGACCATAAAAAAAATGTTGCAATATTTAAACACATAGTGTGGAAATATAAAGCGTATCCTAATTTGGGAGCCTCGTTGTGCCCGAGGTAGGCCTAGTGACAAGTTGATTTGGAGAACTTAGGATGCTAAATGCCTCATTTTATTGATAAAAATAGACGAATCCCAAATTGACACTAAATAAATAGGAAATAAAAATCACTAATGCCCATAGTCCTTATTACATTTTATAAAGTGAAAAGATAAACTCCTATCTATTTGGTCCCAGAAGGACTTTCCCCAGGTTGAATGCTCTCATTGATCAAATCCTCCAGCTCACGTAGGTTTACCAGTAAAAATGCCTTTGCCAGGTGTTCTCCCTCAGATTTTTGGCAGTCGGTGGCTCTCTTTCTCATTTTTCCTTCCAATTCCAGCAGACTATATTGCAGATATTCTAGCTTTTCGCTAGCTTTGGCGGCTCTATCTTTTCACTCATTGATTTGGTCATTTGATGGAAAACTCTTCCACCAGTCTAGCAAGAGCGGGGTGTGTGCTAATCATACCGAAACTAGGGACCTCGTGCCTTATTTTCTGCAAAACAAAAGGGTTAGACCCTACCCCCACCAGACTCGACTATTTAATACCAACAATTAGCATGAAGCATTTGGTTCTCCAAATAAATGCACAGAACGTGATGATGTCTATTTGGGTTTAGGGAAACCTAGTGGACTTTGGACAAGGCTATCTTAAAGGATCATTATGTGGACAACATAACTAATTCGGCTAGGTTTGACCATGATGCATGCACAATTTAAATGGAGTAAGGTTTCTATGGGGTTTTAGATTGGTACCCTTGAGCGGACAACTCAAGGGGGAAAGGCACGGAACCGTCGACTACACCGTTGATCGATGGTTTTACCACAAATATGCCTTTTCCGTATTTAGAGGGTGATAATATCGGAAGAGCGCAACCACTCATTATAAGCATTGCTATGGTGCTTGTGTGGAACGAGTGGAATATGATGTTGAGCATAATTATGAAGTAATTAAAGACATGTTTTCACGTATTTGCACGTTATGAAAGCAGTAAATACAACAGTTTTCATAATTTATAGCAGTATTAAAGGAAAGCAGAAAAGGAAAGAAACAAAAGACAAGTCAGTTGCATAACTGAAAAGGGAATAGAATGCTTACAGAAATTAAGTAAGTAATTTCACATAAAGGAGTATAAATTCACAATGATAGTCTGAAATGGTAAAAGCCTAAATACCCCTAGCAGATTTGTCATGCTGTCGCGCCCCTTTTTCTTGTAAAATCGGGTTTATGACATTTGGAGGAACAACTCGTTCCTTTTGGGAACTGGGTTTTGCATTTGAATAGTCGCAACCTAATGATTAAGGTGCATTACGACACCAATGGAGTTCGATTTAAATAACCAGAGATAGGGTAAGGGCTTCAAATTATTTTAAGGGAAATGTGTTAGGCACCCCTCAGAATCCACTAATGTGGTTCCCGGCCAGACAGTTATTGTAAATTTGGGTGCAATTAACATATAAGCACATAAATGCTCAAATAAGAGGGGGTTTCAATGCACAATGGTTTGAAAGTAAAGAAATTTGAAAGAACAATCGAAGAGCTGACATTTTTTAAATAAGAAGTTAAAATACTAAAATAAAGAATAAAGGAAAGGGGGTCCTAGGTTTATTAAAAATATGGATCACCCCACACAATGTCCGGTAATCACTCCTCATTGAGGGGCTACACGTGACATTATTGCGTGGTCATATCCATATCTACCCTTCCCACCCTGTTAAAGTATTAAAGTGCGGATTGGTCTCGATTACTTATTGCATACTATTACCCGTCCCAATCATACCAGTCCCGGAGGCACTTAGGACTACTAATCCAAAAAGGGAGGGATATTAGGCTTATTTGAAGTTTCAAAGGTAAAAGTTCTAAGGCGACATACAAAACGCATACTGCATGTTTGGGTAAACATATAAGAGAACAAAGGCTCAGGTATACCTCCTCAAAACAAACACATAAAATAGCATGTCTTACACATACTGCTTAGGTCTGAAAAAATATTAAAGACGAAGGAGAGGAGATTCCTGAGGCAGACTAGTTTGATACATGGCTCAGATAGGAAGTCAGAATCAGACTTGCCCACTGATTTTTCAGTTATTAATTAACAAAGGTGAAATCAGTTTTATCGGTCGTTATCTAAGTCTTGCCTAAGTGTTTAGACGGGGGCCCTATAGACATGATATATATTGAGTTCAAAAGGTGATGAGACAGTGAAACTCGAAATGAATAGTTTAAGATCCTATAGGCATGCTTGCTAAACCTTGTTAAGTAAGGGATTTAGAGGTGCAGAATGTACAAAAATTAAAAATGAAACTAGTTACAGGTTCTGCAGGCGATAGTATCTACTATTAGTGATTTTAGTTTCTAGGAGCATGATATCTAACATTGACTGTGAATGAAAACGAATCAGATTTATTTAGAAACCCCTATAGGCATGGTTTCTTGGTGAACTTTGAATATACAGAATTAAAAGTCCTATAGGCATGTTTTCTAAATGAAGTTCGAATATGCAGAATTTAAAAGTCCTATAAGCATGGTTCTACCCTTGGCATGCATAAATACACAACCCGTTTTACTAGCCAACCCCAAGTTTATTAGAAATTATTACAGATCCAGTAATGAATTATATCGGAAAAAAGAAAATTACAATCAGTAAAATCCAGATTCCTGACTTCCTTTCTGAGTTATGGACCAAACCACTTAAAATTCCATTTGTTTCAAAGCCTTTCTCAAACTTGAGTGTGTCAGAGTTCCCTAAGGTCCTCAAAAGGACCCTGGGCAGTGCTGACACCTACATTTATAACCTGAATAGGGACAAGTGCAGTGTGGAAATGCCAGCTTTTGTGTGTCCAAGTTCAGAGGGAGCTCAAGGGTCCCAAGGCAAGGTTCATACAAAAGGGGCAGAACTTAGTGGTCTAAGAGTAGAGTGAGAGTGTTTGACATAGTTTTGAAAAGATTTAAGCAGGAAAACAGTTTGAAAAGAGACTTGCTTATAATAGTTTTGTAAAACCACACAGGGAGTTATTAAATAAGACAATTTTGAAAAGAGAGTAGAGTAACAAGCAACAGGCCAAACACAACAACGAAAGCAGGTTCATACATAACCAAGAAACGTAGGACCAAGGCAGGTTCATCAACCACAAACAAGGGTAGTGGGATTTGGGGACACGTAGGTCACATAGATAAACACATAGCTGTAGGAGCTCTTAAGTATAGAATCAGCAACATACTAAGGGGTTAGGGAACTTCAGAATTGACACATGATCATATAACTTAAGGATAGCCAACTACTTTGCATAGGGAGGTTCATTCTAGAAATCAGAGAAACATAAGTAAGGAAGAGGCACATTGGGGTATAATAGGAGGGGGATAACATTTATAAACATGATGAGTCTAAGGGAGGGGACACATTCAGAAACATTCAATAAAGTGATGAAGTTAACATATTAGTTGCAAGTTGAACAACAAAACCATAAATGAAAACATATTAAGAACAGGATGAACTGAAGCAGTAAAAGAAACATATTGTTTTTGAAACTTGAATTGAAATCAGAATATACCAGTAAAGAAGATAATAAACACAAAGTGAGGAGCAAGAGAGTAGAGTAATCAGCCTTGTCTTGCAGCCGGCTGACTTGGAAAAATAGCAAGTAACCAGAAAAAATAGAGCAAAAGAGCTTTTTTTGTGAGAGAGAGAGAGAGAGAGAGAGAGAGAGAGGGAGAGAGAGAGAGAGCTTTTGAACTGATGTGTTCGTGTGTTGTGTTAATAAAAAATAGGCATTTATTGTTTAAACAACAGTCAGCAAATAAGGTAGGAAACATAGCTCAGTAGTAATTAAAGCAATATGTATTAATTAGAACCAAATCAACATAGTTACTTCCCTTAATTAAGGAATTAAAAAAATCAAACGATAATAAGCAGTGACTAATAAGGAATGAAATCATGTAGGACTGAACATGACATATAAGGAAATAAGCATAGTACATGGCATGTAATAGAGGCTAGGTTTGAAAAATTCTAATAAAGGAAAATGTCTAAGATTCAATTTGATAGCATAGTCAACAACAAAATAAGGCAAGAAAATATTTAGAGTTTGAAATCATTAGAGACTATCACAAGAAATTAGTGAAGGATCAGTCACATAGATTCAAAGATTCAAAATAGCAAATAGCATTGCAAAAATTAGTGAAGGATCAGTCACATAGATTCAAAGATTCAAAATAGCAAATAGCATTGATTTCGCACAACTTTACAAGAATAAGCACATAGTAAGCCAAATCAGAACTCTAAGAAGCTGAGTAGGGCAAAAATCATATATATATAAAAAATTAGGGTTTCATGTAAAGCATATCATGATTTAATAGAATAAACATAACATAAGTGGAATAAGTAAGAGTGAGAGGCACTGATGAAAAAAATAGGATAAAACCACAGAGAATCATAAGGCTCGTGAGAAACAAACACATATACAGATTAAACGAACATGTTATCACAAAACAAACTCAGAATCCAGGATTAAAACAAAGAAACTTAGGGTTTTCAACATAATAACTTAGATAAAAAGAGAAACTTCAAAAAAATGTTTAAATATAGTGAAAATCATAGATTAATACTAAAATCAGAAGGAAAAGCCATTTTGAAAAGGGGTTAAGAAACCCTAGTTTTAAGACAAAGAGTCGTTTTAGAAGAAATCGAAGAAATCCTTAAGAAAACAATAAAGACAACTCGAATAGACTCAAATCTTGTTATAGATCTTAGAAATCAAGAGTCAAAATCAGGGTTTCAGATAGAGAACCCAAAGAGAGAGAATCGGCTAAAACATCACAGGTTCTAGCCGGGGATGGCAGGATGTTACTCGGACATGCCGAGATTAGCCTGAGAATGACCTGAAAAATCATGGGGGTGAGTTGAACCACCTCTGTTTACTTGAGGACCTTAGGGTAGCAATAATCCAGCATGGGGGGAGCCATGGAGGCTAGGGGTGGTGATGGAACCACCATTGTTACCGGCGAGCCAACAGTCGGTGAGAGGAACCATGGTTTAACAGAGGGAGCTTGAGATTATCTGAGAGAGAATGGGTGGTTGTGTCGGCGGAGAGTGATGAGAGAATGAGAGAATTGGAGGGGTAGTCTATTAGGTTAAATTAGGAAAGAGGAGATCTGGACCGTTGATTAGAATTGATCAACAGTCCAGATTAGACCAGGGATTGAGTCGGGTAGGATTGATGGATTGGGCCTGGGGTTTGGTCTGTTTTATTTGGGTTGGGGTCTGATTTAATTAGTCTAGAATTGAAATGAAATTGGCTATTTGTTAAATACCAAACTAAATTAAATAAAACAATTCACAAAAATAGCTGATAGTTGTAAAAAAAATGAATTTTGTGCATGGAAATAGTTAAAAAAGGATTACTTAGTATTTTAAAAATACAAATAATTAATTTTCGATCAAAAAAATAGTGTAAAATTATATGATTGGGCTATAATTTCAAAGTTGTTGCAATTGTAGCCAAATATGCCAATTTGGCTAATTATAAAATAATTTGGTTTAAATAGGACCATAAATAATAAAATAAATCAAGAAATGCCTTTGAAATCGCTTGTGATGCAATTCTGTAATTATTTATTGGGAATAAAATTCTAGGTAAATTAATAAAATGCAGAAAACATTATGGAGAAACACCAATTGATATTGATGCATGATTTTGAAGGTATATATGCAATTTAAAAATGTTTTGAGAAAAATTAGGTATCAACAGTGGGCTAGTAGTACTCGGCGCGGATGAGGCATCGGACGAGGGCGCAGTTCCCTGTGTGGGCACCGCAATGCCCTTCGTGTACTTCTTCCAGTACTCGTCTCATTTGATTTGGCCCAAAGACATTTTGCTAGGGGGTTGCCGAATGATCTTTTGTAGAGATCATCGTTTACAAGGCTGTATCGGGCTGCCTGTACCCAGAGTTTTTTGGCTTCTTTTTTATCTTACGGGAGCATTCCATCTTGCCAATATGCTACGAGGCGGTTATGCTAGTCCCAAGTTAGGTTTATAGAATGTACCTCAATGTGGTCAATTGCGGAATGGAGCAGAGTGACCACGTTTTCTTTGTTGATATTTTTGGTGGCCGCAACTAGTTTGGCAAGGCCGTCTGCTTTGATATTCTATGCCCTGGGTATTTGGTCGAGGTGGCATTCATCGAATTCTGGTAGTAGTTTGTGAATTTCCGACTGGTACTTTTGTAGTCTCTGTTCTTTGACTAGGAAAGTCCCAGTGACTTGGTTTACCACGAGTTGAGAGTTGAAATGGAGGACGAGTCGTCGAGCACCATATTTGAGGGCTAACTTCAAACCTGCAATCACAACTTCATACTCGGTCTCATTGTTAGTCATCTCGGGGCATCGTATGGACTGGCAAATTACTTCGCCTGTAGGGACTTTGAGGACGAGTCCCAGTCCCTATCCTGAGGCATTAGAGGCACTGTAAGTATAGAGGACCCAGAGTTCGGTATGAGACAAAGTGCGGAGTGCTTCCCGTTCTACCTCAGGCAATATTTTCGTGCTGAAGTCAGCGACGAAATCGGCGAGCACCTGCGACTTAATGGCAGTTTATGGTTGGTATGCTATGTCATGCTCACTTAGTTCTATGGCCCACTTGGTTAGTCTATCCGATAGTTGGGGTTTATGTAGGATACCTCTTAGGGGAAAGGTTGTCACCAACTTTATGGGGTGACATTGAAAGTATGGTCTAATCTTTCGTAAAGCTACGACCAATGCCAGAGCTAGTTTGTCAAGGTGAGGGTACCTTGTTTCGGCATCAATTAAGGTTTTGCTTATATAGTAAATCGGAGACTGCGTACCTTTATTTTCACGGACCAAGACTGCACTTACCGCAACTTCAGAAATTGCTAGATACACAAGTAGATATTCACCCGGGTATGTTTTGACGAGCAGGGGTGGCGAGGATCAGTACGTTTTTAGTTTTCTCAAGGCGTCAACACATTCTTTGTTCCATTGCAGCCCGTGATCCTTCCTTAGCACATTGAAGAATTTGTGGTATCTATCTGAGGATTGTGAAATGAATCTTGATAGGGCGGCGATTCGCCTTGTAAATTTCTACACCTATTTTTTGCTGGTCGGTATCTCCAGTATTATATCGATGGCCCTGATTTGATCCAGGTTGACCTAGATTCCCCTTGTGACACTAGGAAACCAAGGAACTTTTCTGAAGTTACACCGAAGGCGCATTTTACGGGATTCAGTTTCATCCCGTACTGCTTTAATATCTCAAAGACTTCCTTCAGATGACCAATGTGATCCTCTTTCTTTGTTGAATTCACTAGCATGTCGTCGATGTAAACCTCCATGGTCTTACCGAGTTGTTCTTTGAACATCTTGGTGACTAACCTTTGATACGTGTCCCTTGCATTCTTGAGCCCGAATAACATCACCTTATAGCAGTACATCCCTTGATGGGTGATGAAAGTGGTCTTTTCTTGATTTTTCTCAACCATTAAAATTCGGTTATAGCCGGAGTAGGCGTCTAAGAATCTTAGCAGTACGTGACCCGCTGTTGCATCGATAAGTTGGTCGATGTGAGGTAACGGAATGGAGTCCTTCGGGCATGCTTTTTTTAGATCGGTGAAGTCAACACACATTCGCCATCTCCTGTTCTTCTTTTTGACCATGACCACTATGAGCACCTAATTTTTTCCCTACATGAAAATAACTCCTAAAAATAAATAAAAAATAATTTTTTAAAGGGATTTTAGAAGTTTTCTTTATTTAGTTGCATTTCATGCATTTTAAATATTTTAAAATCATAAAAAAATCATAAAAAAAGGTCATGTTTTTAATTTCATGTCGTCTTAGGTCCAATTTGCATGTAGAATTTTATTTTATTAAGAAAAACCCACAAAATGGTCATTTTTACATATTTAGATTTTTAGCCTTTAAAATTAGCATTTTTTCTTTAATTTTAAGCTAATTAGTTATTTCAATGTTAAAAATAAATAAAGAATTTTAATTTCTACAAAAATAGATTGATTTAGGATCTTAATTAATTTAATTATATTATTTTTAAAAACAAAGAAAAGGAAAATAGGAAGAATATATATTTTGGTTTTGTTTCGTTAAAATTGGGCCAATTAATTATTAAGACCTAAATCTCTTCAAGCCCATTACCCCATCCTTAACCCTAGACCCCTTCCCATATATACGCATATTTTTAATAGACCTATGGACTACAACTTAGAGATATCCGCTGTTTTACACAAAAGCAAAAAACCCCTCCTCCCCGCTCTTCATCTTCCTCAGAGCTAGGGAGACACTACCCATCAGATCTGCTCCTTCACATTTGAACTCTTGAGCTTTCACTTTCTGCTAATCACTTAAAGTTCCAAAGGAATTAAAATATCTGTAGCGTTTCTACAACAAAGTTTCTAATTAGTCATCCTCTTTCTTCAACACACAAACTCAGAAGAAATATCATTTACTTTCCTATACATAGAACTAAATCTTGTGCAAACACACCTCAGATGATGAACCACAAGACTCTTTTAGGAAAAGTGAAAATAAATGGGGTAAGTTGGCATTAGTAGCGGTGGCAGCTGGGGTATTGGTAGTGAGGTCAGTGGATCCAGCTTCAGGTGCTAAGACTGGTGGTCGAGTTGTTGGTTAGGCTTTTCGATCTTTAGCTCCTCGCTCTTATTCACCAAGGATCAATAATTATAGTTCAAGGATGGATTTCGCTTTAAACATGAGTCTGAACCTATGTTTAGCTTGAGTTCCCCTGTGACGATTTGAGTTTTGATATGAGGTTCCGGTCTTGGTTCAGATCTCAAGCAAGTTAAGGTTGAATCTCTTTATTTGTACGTGAATTGGTAAATGAAATTTCGGCTAATCGAGGTCGCTTCTTACTATTTTTTATTTACATTTCTGAGTTGTTCTTTTCATTTTGTCTGCTTATAAATCCATATTCATGCGTTTGCTTTTGGTATTTGTTAAAGATTTTTTTATTATGTTCATATCATGCTCTACCACAAGTTTGAATTTTATTATTCTATACTCTCTGAACCATGTTATATGATAAGTGCACCATTTCTTTTAATTGAACATTGAGGTATTATTTTGGTTAATTAGTTAATAAAGTGGGACATATGATTTTAATCACATTGAAATGAGTAAGCAACAAGGATTACATTGCAAATTTAATAGAATATAATTTTTGTTTTGTTTAAGTTGGTTCCTAAACTTTCTTTCTTTTTTTTGAAAAAGGGAAAAATACAGAATGGCCAATTTAAATACAAACTTACCAACCTCTAGCCCAAAATTAGACACTTACCAATACAATTTTTATTTTGTTTGAGTACACTTTCTTTATTTTTTTAAAAAAGGAAAAAGTACATAAATAGCCAATTTAAATACAAACTTACCAACCTCTAGCCCAAAATTAGACACTTACAAAAAGTAGCCCAAAATTAGAGATACACGTAAGGAAGGATTCTTCTATCCGAGAATCACGCTAAAGATCTTCCTTCCTTCCCTATTTTTTCAAGCGTATCAATTTAACAGATCATGACATTCTCCACCTCTGTAAATCATGGCATTCTCTCTCAAAAAATTCCCAAAAGGAGCTCCAAATTTCAATCAAAATCGATCAATTTCACTATATACCTTCGCAATTTCTAGGTAGATACAACTTGTGCAATTTATGTGTAGAAGGAACTACGAACTGCAATTTCAATCAAGGAATTAGTGAGTTTTGACCTAATTGCAACTACTTTAGTGGCAAATTTACCAATTTTTATTCAGTATGATGGCCGATGGAATATTGACAACAGCTTTGTAGATTATAATACAAATATTGTAATAGTTACTCCAAATATAAGTTTTAAAGATTTTGTAGATGTGATTTCGAAACAACTTATGATACGTACTTCATTGAATGATATTGAAATGAAATACGTTGTCCAAAACATTTCTCCGCCAATAGTGATTCACAATAGTATGGGTGTATGTGTATATCTTAAGCTGAAAAAAGCGCAGAATTTACAATGTATCCCTTTTGTATAACATCGAGTGAAAAGGATATGGAGATGATCTGTTACAATTCCAATTCTGCTGTGATTTCCTCAGAATGTGCACAAAGCTCAGTTGTAGAGGAGAGATAAAATGGCGATACAATTAAGATGATCGAGTTTGGGGATGGAGAAGACTGGAATGATACAGAATTTGATAAAAATATAATAATAACTGACCCTCAACTCATAGATGTAGAAGAATGTCAAATTTATAAAGACAAGGCAACAATAATCAAAGTCATGAGGTAGTTGATGGTAAATGAAAAACTTTAGTTTAAGGTGCATAGATCAAGTGAAAGCAGGTATCCAAATATTTATTATATAATTATGTATCTCAATGTATATCGTAGTTGATGTTAGAAGCATAATTATGTAGAAAATAAGTTGTTGCTTGTAAGTTTGTGGTTGTAGTATACTTTTACGTTGTGGTTGTCACCGTCTAGTACTGTATAGTTATTGTATTTTTTTCATCTAGTATTGTTGATGGCGGTGTGTATTACTATATATCATTGTATTTCATGTCGCTCTGTTTATTGATGGAAAATTTTATATCATTGTCGTAGGTACTGCCTAGTATGCATCAACAACAATGATTGGTATTTTAAGTCTCCGAGTCTGAAAAAAGCAAACGTTTTCAAGGTCAGAAATTTCAGCAAAGTGCACTCATGCCCCCTGAAAGACAGATCTTACGCACAACGTCAAGCTACTGCAAAACTCATAGGTAGTGTTCTGATAGACAAGTAAAAAGACCCAAAAATAATATACACTCCTAATGACATAATTGGAGATATGAACAAGCAGTATGGTCTTCAGATGACATATATGCAAGCACGAAGATTGAAAGAATATAGGGAACCCGAGAAAATCATATGAAAAGCCGCCAAGCTACTTTTATATGCTGGTTCTTAAAAATCCTATATTGGTGGTAAATTTGAAAAAAATAGAGGAAGACTTATTCATGTATGCTTTCGTTGCACTATATCCGTCTATAAAAGGATGGCAGTATTACAAATCGATTGTTGTAGATGGAACCTTTCATAAATTGGCATATAGAGGAATATTATTGATAGCATCAATACAAGATCCAGCAGGTAATATCCTACCACTCGCATATGCCATAGTAGATTCAGAGAATAATACTTCTTGGGAGTGGTTTTTTGCGAGATTCAAGGATGCATTTGGGGAAAGGGAGGGAATGTGCATAGTCTCGGACAGCCATGAAGGTATTGAAAATACCGCGGCAACCTTGTATCCACAAGTACCTCATTGTGTATGCATATGGCATCTATGGAATAATGTAAAAAAAATTAAAAAAATCATTTGCTGCTCAAAGACATATTCTTTGCTATGGCCAAAGCATACACATTTGAGAAGTTTGATTACCACATGGCAGATGTAGAGAAAATTGATAAGAGGGTCAAAGATTAGTTAATGAATATTGGGTATGAAAGATGGTCGAGAGCACATTCCACTGTCAACAGAACATTGGCGATGACTTCAAGCATTGCAGAGTCGATCAATGCAGAACTCAAGGCTTCTAGGGAACTCCCAGTACTGCCGTTGCTAGACTACATAAGGAAATTGATCGGACGATGGAATGTTACAAACCTAAAAAATGCAGTAGAGTCATTCACTGATCTTGGAAAAAAAAATGATACAATGCTGATGGTCAATATTGAATTGCCACATCAGATGAAGGTATGGCTGGAATCTGTTGATACTTGCGTATAGAATATGTAATCATGCCGAATTTCACGGATCTGTTATATCTTGAACCCTTTGTGTGGTTCTGTTAAACTAGTGTCCACCTACATAAAAGAAAAGGCTTTCAATTTAATATAGCATTTATGTCTACCCCACTCCTGAAATATTAGTTGGTTTGACATGATATTAAGCTATTTTGAATCTTGTAGGCTCTCTAGTATATGTATTTTGAGGGCATATTCTTTGTCACCACTAATGATAGTTGATAAATTTTGTAGGCGACCCCTTCGACGAGTTACTTATATTCAGTACTTGACAAGGGTAAACAGAGAATGGTATTCCTAAAAGATCGAACTTGTACCTGTAGAAGGTTTCATTTAGATGGGCTACCATGTGCACATGCTTGGGCAGTATTAAAATATAAATACATTAATCACATTGAGTATTGCTCGGTGTACTACACCACGAAGTACCTATTGAAGACCTATGAAATTCCAATTTATACGGTCCCTGATGAAAGCATATGGGAAATTCCTGCAGAAGTTCTAAATGAAAAATTCTTGCCACCAGACGTGACTAAAACAATAGGAAGGCCAAGGAAGGGGAGGTGCAAGCCAATATCTGGAAAAGAACGAAAAAGGTCGATTTCATGTGGACAGTTTGGAGAAGAAGGTCACAACAGGAAAACTTGTAGAAATAATCCAAAGAGAGGATGAAATATGTCAAATTTAGAATTACCTGTTATTTTACTTTACTGAATATCATAGAGATTTAGAAGAATGTAATATATCAAGAACTATATCATTGTATAATGTCATTTGAATTTTATATATAAATAAATATTTGACCTATCAATTAAAATCGTGTTGCAAGTTTATATTATACATCTGTTTGATTAAAAAGAATTTGTATCAGCTATGTATCATATTTGTATCATATATGTATCGCATGTGCATCACATTTGTATCATCTATGTATCGCTTGTGTATCACATATGTATCTCTGTGTATAGGCTCTTACTCATGCATGTATTTGTGTAGTAACAAAGCTAACTAATGGAAAACAGCCATGGCAGCAAGAAAACTATTCAAATAGTTTTAGAAATTTGCAAATAAGAGTGGCTTCATCAATACATATTTGAAAACTGTGTATCATATGTGTATCATATCTGTATCATATGTGAATCATATCTGTATTGTGTATGTATCATGTGTGTATCTGCAAGAGACAATGTATCACAAACTACCGTATATATTTCATATCTATAATTCACAACACAAAATCAAGGGAGTAAACACAAAAATAAACTAAACTGCAACAATCCAATATCGCACTGAAACTCATTAAACCTTTATAACAGAGCAAACATCTCATTTGCCATACAATTCTTAAAAGTATTCCTAAAATTCAAACACAAACAAATCTGATCCGTCTTACAACAATGACAAAATAATAGAACATAATACAAAAACAACATTATAGAGTTCATCCTACAATAATGACAAAATTAACTACTTCTTCTGCTTCCGCAACTTATTCTATTGACCAATAATCTCATCATCACTTTGGGCGTTCAGTTCTATCTTCTTTCTAGCATAATCCCACAAAAGAGCACCAAATCTACGCCGATGTGCATATGCATTGAATTTTTTAGGAGGCGTCTTGCCCTCAATGAAATACTCGACAAATGATGCCGCAAATACACCAGAATCACTACAAAAATAAAAAAACAACAACTATCAAACTGCAGAATCTAAAAATAAGACAGATTGTGTTGAAAGAAATTCATGCGCTTCAACTTGTTGAGGCAATCCTTCGACCAATTTTACATCAAAGGGGGTAATCAAGTCTTTTGATTTGTAGATACCAGTGCGCCAATTGATATATTTATTGTTTAAATAGAAATGCGTGTGCATGAAAAAATGAGGCAGCACCACAGAATACTTGGCCTGGTCTTATGAACTTTAGCTTGATGAGCAACTCCACCGTGCATAGAGTCATATACATAAATGCACCTATCCTTGAAGGACATCACAACTATTATCCAATGCCATTGTTCTGCAATATTAATTGGCATTAAGACATGCTCGACAGTGTGCTATGGAACATTGGTATCCAAGACAAACCCCTGAATATACTCTGCAATGACATGTTTCGGAGTGCAGACATCACTGTCTCCATCTGTATCAATAAATGCCTGCCACAACTCATTAATTTTCTCGTCGAAGTACCAATCTTTGGTGGTGAATGTTACAGGTAGGTCTTTGTCATACTTCCCCTTCTTCCTCGGATAATAGAACAAAATATCAATGTGCTAAAAAAATATAACAAATAACTAATCACTAAAGGCTCGTAAGCTTTAAGCAGCTACGGTTTTTCAAACCAAAATCACAGAAAACAAAGAAAAATAAATGCTCACTGCTATCTCTTGTGCCAGGAAATAGCAATTAATAATCTGTTCTAACTTAAGAGGACTGAGTGTTCATGTGTACACTCTAAACTTTTAAAAAAAAAAATACAAAAGTTAATTCTTACATACCGAGTCATCCAAGGGCTGACCATTATATGCCAAAGTGTAAAATTATTTTTTGTTGTCAACATTAAATATACCAAGATCATAAGCAGGATTGAGTTCACTAACATGCTTCGGGTAAATTTCACTCTTGGTAACATATATACATAAAAGAGTACAGTGATTTGATATAAAATAATGCTATAAGTGACAATATATTAAAATATAAAACTGTAAAAACTCAGAAGTTGGAAACATACTTCTTTCTGGACTACACTTCTCTGAACCACGTAGCAAATACATTTAACAAAGAGTTGTTAATGCTAGTTCCGATTTTGCTTTGAAAAGGATGTTTAATAGCATAAATTTTCCTCTCCTTTTGCTACAACAATACCAGTACTGGAACCTGAATCAAACATAATAATGAACGGATACTGCACGGCCTTTGCAGGACATCTCCTTCTTTTTTCCATTTGCAGTGATACTTCAGGAAGTAATTCAGCATTGTACAGAACAATCTCCCCTGCCGCCTTATCAACACTTGCAGTCGCACAAATAGCACCAGTCCGAGATTTAGGAACCTTTTGTTTCTGTCATGCCCCAAAAACCGAGGAGTGCGACCGACGCTCAACCGAGTAAACCAGACTGAGCAAGCCTATTAGGTTTCATTCTACCCAAACTAATTGATGAATAAGGAGGAGATGGACTCCATTCATCAAATTCTGAAAATATATCATTAACTTCTTCATTTTCATTAGCAACTTTATTCATAATTTTCAAAAAAAAAAACAATTTTAAAAGTTTCATCTATCTTTGCCAAATATCAATATTTCTAATTCAATTCCCCATTATCAAACTCCACCCACAACCTGTCTACGGAGCCTCTAAATACAACTAAAGAATAATATGAAAATGCTGGCAACAAGGCCCCGGCTATACCTCAAAAGTGGAAGTCCACAACAAAAGATGTGCAATATAACCCCTTGAAGGAAAAAAGGGCTCACCAAGACTTTGAGAAGAAGGTACTCCGCTACGCGCGATCGACACTATCCGCAATGAAGCCACCTACAATCATTTAAAATAATGTAGTGTCCTAGGCAAAAGGGACGTTAGTGCCATCGAATAGCACTAGTATGTATAACTAAGTACCATTGTATAACTAAACAACCATACAAGAGTACAAATAAATCATAAGAAATACAAAGCTTCAAATAAGCACCACGTCAACAATATAAAAGGTTCACATAGTTTTAACATAATTTCCATAGCTTTAGTCTGGGGTTTTCAATATTGTTCATCCTCATTCACAATACCATCAATTTCTTGAGCGGAGTCCGATCTCGACCCGATCGACTAGGTTGCCTCATTTGAGACATACACTTCAATCACAATCTCATTTTCCCTTTTTTCGGAATTCATTCACAATACCACCACTATCTTGAGCGGAGTCTGATCTCAGCCCGATCGGCTAGGCCACCTTACCAAGGCATTGTTTAATCGATTCATGTCACATATATAATTTCATAGGTACTTAGGGCCACAACTTTATCACATCATACTTGGCACTTGGTCGCATTTCATAATTCGAGTTCTTTTCACATATTTCTCATCAATATCCATCTCAATAATAAGCTATTCAATTCAAGGGATCAAGTACACATGAGAGGAAACATGAATCATCATCATATAGAATATATCATAAATAATACACCTCAAGTTCTCGGCACGTTGGCCACAATCTATTTCCCGAAGTCATTTGATTATTTCAACCATCTTTATACATAGAGGATTTCACATAGTTTGGCATAACAATCTCAATTTCAATCTTGATTTAAGTTTTAGGCATTTCAATATATGATTCATATTCTACGCACCTTTTTAAATCATCAAGAATAAAACATTAATCATATTGAGATACATATTTCTCGAATATAAGGCCGCAACCCCAAATTCACGTGAAGTAACAATCAATACAACAATTCAACTTTAATCTTACCATATTTGCACAAATACCAATGGTGCTTAATTCCTAAAAGATGGGGTTTTCGCCATACTTACCCGAAATTTGCCCCTTAATGATACTATAATTATCCAATACACTTAAGCAACTTCAATCTACAATACAACATTCAATAGGAACAATATTAGTAACAAATTCCATAACTTAAGCCGTTTAGGCATATTATCAAATACCTTGTAGGTATAGATCTTTTTATCCCATAACCATAGTATTAGTTCATCCAACTATCACCATTAACCAACAATTTATTCCACCATCATTCCTAACCAATTTATAACTTCCAACAACATATGTATGATCATCCATTCATACCCAACCAATAATTCATATCAAATAATCACCCTTTCAATCTTTACAATACTTATGTATTTATATTGGGAACTTATGGCTTCCCATCACTAAACCAAGAGTTACAACACTTAATTCATACTCATATTCCCATAATATATCCATAAATGTAAGTCTAAGGGCAAAATATTACCTCTTGTAGATCAAATCTTGAAAGACACCTTTTGGGATATTCTTGAGATTTTGAAGAAATACTATAAAATCCAATCAAATCATGTTTTAACTAGTGATTGAGAGGTGAAATCACCATGAAAACACACTTAAAAACTACCTTAGGTGTGTGATTGGATACCTTGGTCGGATTAGGGATGGAGAGGATGCCCTAGGCTTGAGAAATTACTTAAATCCTCTCATTTCCCGTCCTTAGGTGTATTTAGAGGTCTGCTACAAGCATGACCGCGCTAGTGGACGCGCTAAGGCCGCGCTAGGGAGGCAGCATACTTCCTAATATGCACAGCTGCGCACCTGGGCGCGTATATGACACGTGCCCAGTAAAATGGTCGTAACTTTCTATATACACCTCCAAATGACGAACGGTTTGGTGAGCCGAAAACTGGACTTAAAGAGATTTAATTTGATCAATTGTGAATCCCAAAACTCCTTATATACACATATATATGCTCGTCCAAAGTGAGGTCTTGTTCGTATTCATTTGAAATCTTAGCCTATTATGAAATTTTCCAACTTGGCTTAGACTTAGTCTTCCCTTTGAACCTCACATCACTTATTACATGACTCATACACTTATTCACCACATCCAATTCATTTGAATCATATTTAAAGCACATAAAATATTACAATTAGTCTACCTGGACCCCGAAATCCTATATCGTATAGAAAAATTTTCCGGGGCCTTACAGTTTCTCAGATTCTTCCTCCGTCTCCCCTGCCGCCGCATCAACACTTGCAGTCTCATAAAAAATACCAGTTTGGGATTTAGGAACTTTTTGTTTCTCAGATTCTTCCTCCGTCTCCCCTGCCGCCGCATCTACAATATCAACACTTGCAGTCACACAAACAACACCAGTCCGAGATTCAAGAAACTTTTGTTTCTCAGATTCTTCCTCCGTCTCCCCTGCCGCTGCATCAACACTTGCAGTCGCACAAACAACACTAGTCCGGGATTTAGGAACCTTTTGTTTCTCAGATTCTTCCTTCGTCTCCCCTGCCGCTGCATCAACACTTGTAGTCGTACAAACAGCACAAGTCCGGGATTCAAGAACCTTTTTGTTTCTCAGATTCTTCCTCCGTCTCCCCTGCCGCCGCATCTAAAATCTCACCAATAATGCCAGCATGTGCTACATCTAGTGTGAAAGTTACTTTAGCAACAAACATGTCAACTTTCACACCAAAAGGTCCTTCCATAGCATTGACACCTAACTGATCTGCTACACTAGTATCTCTTTGAGAATGTGGAACATCTTTACCTTCACTTCCACCGACCTACTCTTTTTAAAAAGAATCGAATTATCAAAAACCACAAAGAAAAGAAAAGGGGAAAGTTCAGAATGCACAACTAAACATACCTGACAACCATCTATTTCAATATCTTCATTGTCACCAAACTCCATATTGCTCACAAAATTATTATTGTCTTGATGACCAATGGTGTGTCTTCCTCTGGATGTGCACTATATTTGAATTCATTTGCACTAAACTATTTTTTAAAAAGGATATAGTAAGTTAACTAAAAAATAAAAAGAAATTCACAATGGAAAAGAAACACATACCTTGGAATTTAGCAACTCAAAGAGCTCCTTGAATTTATCAGAAACATAATCCATGAAGGAATTTAACTGCTTACGGAGCTACAAGATGAAACAAATAAGAAAGATAATAGACTTTAAATATACAATTTGAACAATACTTTAAAAAAAATATATAAAAAAGACCAATACATACTTGTTTCATATCAACTTTAACTTCTGCAACTCACGGTCATAATCAACAGGTTGGACACCTATCGCATTTTTTGGCACATTTTTTGGTGGGACAGGCTCCTTAATGTGTTTCGGGGGTGGCGTGACAAAATCATCGCTAGCATCAATAGGAAGATTTCCCCTGTTACGTGATGTCAAATATTTTTGATACTCATCGGTAATTTCAACAGGCAGAGTAAATCTCTTTAGCTCTTTAATTGTTGGAGAGATATTTTTAAACTACAAAGGTAACCAAAAGCGATTGATTCCTAGATGTATCAAAGATGTATAAAAATTGTATGTTTGATGTATCATAATGAATTACAATGTATTATAAATGTATATCCCATCAAGACATAAAATATGGTACCTTATTCCCTATGATGTTGAAGAAACCAGTAGAGAAGTCTTCACGCGTTGGCCTGTCTGTCATTTTCCCATTCAATATGCGTGGTGTATGATATCCAACGTGAATAACAAACTTTTGATCAACTACAGTGCAACATTCATAGAACCACACCTGTAGTGCAAGAGGAAATCCACCAATCCTATCAAACTCAGACTTTCCCCTCAACCTGTTCCTCACCGACTTCATTAAAGTTTGAAACACAATCTTACCCCATGGAAACGACACATACTCACCACTCTCGATAAGATGGAAATCATGTTTACTTATAAATGTCTTCTGAGCTTGAGTGGATATTAGAAATGTGTTTATGAAATAAATGAGTGCAATCTTAACTGCGTCTTCATCAGACTGCCATTTCTTCTTCTCAAAACAATCAATAAGTGGATTCTTTGACACCACTTCAAAACCAGAAAAATAAGTATCCACCAACTTATTGGGTCCATTGAATTTACCCTCAACATATTCATTACCACAACAAGTTAAACCACTTACAATACCAAATTCTCGAAGACCAAAATGTAAAACACATTCGTCATTCAATTTCACATAAAATTGATCACACTTATCTTGAACCAACTCCCTAAACATTAAAGAACGAATAAGTTGTGCCTGGATAGCAACTCGAGATAAATCAAGGAAATAGCCAAAATAGCTTTCCCTAAACATCCGAAGCTAGACATTAGTCAACTTTGACCTTAAAATAGATACAATGTCCACATTAGCATATGATGACTAATGAGTAACAGGAAACGACTCACCAACTGGAATATAGAGCTTCTAAGGCTACAAATAAATGACATGAATTAAAAATAAACAAATACAAACTAAATCCAAATTTTAAAAGAAGAGTTAAGAATAGAAAAAAGTATAACTGAAATTGTATATACCTTACAAACTTTGTCAGGAATTTTAACTTTTTCTACCTTCTGAACCTTTTTTTTTGTGGCTCGACACCCAAATTCACTTCGTTCGCCATGTCACATTTTCTCTTACCTTGATCAGCATCCATTATAACCATTTTGCTCTTCTTTTTCTCAGATGTTCCAACAATATTCTTTTGAGATTCTAATACGTTAACACTGTCGGAACGATTTTGTTTTCGCATATTTTATTCATCAATAGATTAGTCAATTAAAACCGGGGTCGAATGAGGAGATAAACTGATCGACCTAGTTTCTCTTCTCATGTTGCTCGATTTCTCAATTCAACGATTTTGAATAAGGTGATGAACTCGTCGAACGAGTATGTCTTCTCATATTGCTCAGTTTCAAAATTGAAACTAGGTTCAATGACAAAATTTAAAAAAAAAACGAACAAAAGGTTACATAAATTTGTGAAGAAATTAATACAAAAACTCGACCAAAACTTACAAAATCAGTCGCAAAAGCCTAAAGAAAAGCAACATCCATTCTACAAAAGACATGCAATCAGAAAAATATACAAAATAAGAGGTTTTCTACTCGAAATTACCTGGAGTCAGACGAAAATAACCGAAATGTATCTTGTATTGTCGTAAATTTCAGCAACTTTGGTTGAATTTTTGAAAAAAATCGCAGAAAGAGAGAGAGAGAGAAAAATCGATTTTCTATATGAAAAATAACAGATACAAAAAAACTTACATTAATTGAAACTACTTGGGCCAAAAATGACATTTGGGCCTTTTTAGTAGATATTTTATTTTGGGCTATTTTTTATTAGAAAAGTTTGTAGAGTGACATAGCTGGTAATTTCCCTTAAGAAAAATAATATATAAAATAACCAAGTTAAACCAAATTGACCCTTTTTGCAACTTAGCTTGTAAAATCAGGTTTGGTCTTAGTGAAACGGTTTAGGCCATTGGGGGATAATTCTGAACTTAGAAGAGACTGCGCTTGAATAAGTAAAGTCCACGAGCGCCGTTGGCATTAGATTCATTCTTTTTTTTACGCTTGTTTTTAATGTATTGGGCCTGTTACTTGCCCAGGCTTTTGTCCAAATAACTAAAGTCCTCCTTTATATTTCCTTACCCATAATCCATAGCTTAAGTCCAAAATAGTTGTTACTAAGAACATCCCTTTACTACTTTAATTATGCAAGATTCTATTTTCCGAGGTGTGCCATATATCTTTAAATCCTTTATGGCCCTCATATTAGTACTACAATTTAGATATTAAATAATTTTAAATAATTTTAGTTTGTTTTAGGCTCGATTTAGACTAGTATTGTGATTATGTATACGTTCGCGTAACATAATTGCAAATTTAATTCTAAAAAAAAAGTAACTCAAGGGATGCGTTGGTGAAACTTCAAAAAAAGTTTTTCTAATAAAAATAAACAAAGAATTATTAATTGTGGACATGTTCGTGTGATATGATTTTTGACGCGCCAAAAGAATAGAGTATACGTACGCGTAACTCAATTTTTTTGATTACGAACAATTCAAGTGATTAAAAGCGGTTGAAAGATAAATGTATATAGGTCCTAAAAATGAGTAGTTAAATAATTTAATCCAAGTATAACTAACTAAGCGACCATTCTAGAACCACGGAATCCGAAAATATCTAACACCTTCTCCCGGGTTAACAGAATTCCTTACTTAGAATTTTTGGTTCGCAAACTTTTAAATAAAGTCAAAAATTTTCCCAATTTGGGATTTTTGAACAAATCAGTGATTTGGGACACCATAATAAATATCCCAAGTGGCGACTCTGAAAAAATAAATTAAATAATCTCATTTCGAAAATGTCACTTTAATTAAAAAACTCCCTTATATACCCTCGATTGTGTAAAAATGAGGTGTGACAGCTCTGGCGACTTTGCTGGGGATCGAGCCCAGAACTTTCGATTCAGGGTTCAAGAATTCGAGCTTGTTAATGTTATTTTTATTTGGCTTTATTGTTGATATTACTGTATTTTTGTGTACCTAATATGCTAAATGCCGATTTTTACCGCTTTGATATTGTTTGAATTGTACATTAAATTGTTACGAAACCCTTTTCTCCCCGAGTCTTCTAAAAAATGGTGCACACGTTCGCGTGGCCCACTTTTTCTGTTAGAAGTTATACCTAATAAAACGGGGTTGGGCAAGCAACAAGGCCGGGCAGACTTTCGTGCTCCTGGTATGTTGCCCCCTCCTCGACTCGAGTTTGTCCGCTCGGGTAAGCTAGGTTTAGAACATAACCCCGAGTTTTAAACCTAGAATAACGCAACCTCATGCTGGATCCCCCGTATGAACTTTTTATTTGCATCACGAGCATTTGACCTTGGGGACTCAACATAGGGTTAGCTTCGTCTAGGACAGGTACCCAAAAATAAAAGATCATCCTGATGCATCCTACGTGCTCTATGAATATTCATTTGTTTCGCCTTGATGTTGACTAGCTAGAAAAAGAGAATCAAGAGAAAACCAAGAGTGAGATAGGATAGAAAATTCACCCAGTTTTAAAAATCCTAGTATTTGAAAATGCCTCGAAAATCTGCCAAACTTTTATTAAAAAAAAAAAGAAAAGAGGAAAGGAAAATGTATTTCAAAAAAAAAAATGAAAGTGAGTCAATATCATGCTTTTTTCAATAATGTCAAATTTGACCGAACTACGCGGCTCTGATTCTCACCGGATGTGATACGTAGGCAAACCTCATCTGTCCCGACCCCAATTTTCAAAAAAAATTCAAAAAATATTTTCTTTTAGGTCCTTCATTAGAAATCTTTCCTTAGAAAATTTAAAAAAAAATTAAAATAAAAAATAGTTCCTTCTTTCTGATGTCTTTCATATGGAAAAAGAAATAAAAAAAATTCACAAGGAATAAAACTCCAAAATACGGGTTTTCTTTATTTTGAAGTATTTTTCAAAAATTAAAAAAAAAACAAAAATAAGGGGGAAATATTCTTTTCTTTCTTTAAAAGTATTTCTTTCGTAAATGTCAAGAAAATAAAACTTGAAAAATTAAAGTCCAAAAATATTTTTGCTTTTCTTTAGAAGTACTTTTGTAAATAAATAAAAGCTCAAAAATTTAAAATATTTTCTTAAAAGTCACTCTTTTGAAAATTAAGAGGCAACATCCAAAATCAAAAAAAAAATTCTTTATTCTTTAGAAAAAGAGAAAACAAATAAAAATTCTAACAAAAATATTTTCTTTTACTTTTGAAATTCCCAAAGTTCCAATAAAAAAAAGGAATTTTTAGAAGTCTTTCTTTCAAAAAAATAAAAGAAAAATCAAAATCAAAAATCGAAAAAAATAATAATATATCCTTTCTTCTTTTAAAGCATTTCTTTCAAAAATTCTAAAAAAAGAAAAATAAAAAGAAAACAAATCAAAAATTAAAAATATTTTCCTTTTGCCTTAAAGATTTCATGGTCTGAGTTTTACAAAAAGTAAAAAAAAAAAGAGTTAGTTTACTTACTCCATTCTCGATCTTCCCAAACTACGCAAGATCTGATTCATACGGGGTCATAATACATAGGCAATCCCCATCGGATTCGATCATAGCCATAAATAAATTGAGTGAAGAGTAAACTGAAGAAAAAAAAAAGAGAAAAAAATTTGAGTGAAAAGAAAGAAAAAATGAAAAAAAAGAGAGCGACAAAAAATAAAAGAGTGACAAGAACTAAAAGAAAAGAGAGTGCCAAAAAATAAAAAAGCGACAGAAACGAAATGGAAAAAAAATCAAATCAAGAGTGATTAAAGAGACAGAAATAAAGAAAAGAGGTACAAAGTGAAAAGCGTTAGTTAAGGGCGGGATGAGACATGCAACCGTTCAAACACATGGTAGAAGCGTTTAACTGTTAGGTGCATTGCATCCCAACGTGCGATTTCTTATATGTTAAAATCTCAAAAACTAATAAGGTTGTTGGGTGTGCATATTAGCCAGGTTTTGGTGGTTGGTTTTGTTGGTAGTCTAGCCTTCCCTCCTTCACAAGATCCAAAGGCACAGATGGCCTCCGCAAGCAATCTACCAATCATCGATCCTGAGGATAGCCCGACATCGACTATTCTGTAGCTAGAATTAGCAGCTGCTGAAGAGAATAAGATGTTGCGTCTCCACATATTGGAAATGTGAGACGCCTGGTCTAATGGTAGGGAACCACCAAGTGCAATCCCTGGGTTCCCTAAGTTGATCCCTAGGTCAAGTGAGGTTACTAAAGCCCCTGTGCCCCACCCGCTCATCCCATGCGAGCACCCTCCAATGCCGTTCAATGATTCTGGCATGCCTTCTGTGGTTCGCCCCCAGGTGCTAGTTTCCTGAGCACCTCTAATATTGTTCTCTACAGCACCAGTCTGCACCATAACATGACCAACTTTACCACGGTTGTATATTGAGCCTCCAATGTTCACCTTTCAAGGTCCACAGCTTCAATCAGAAATAACATGTGTGTCCTCGTACTCTTTCACTCAACCTTCGCAATATGATCTATCGGGGGAGCAAGAAAAGGTTGTTAAAAATCCCGAACAAGAGTAAATGGCTCAAAAGATGAAGAGCCTCGAACAAAGCCTAAAACGCATGCAAGGTCTTAGTGGACAAAAGAATGTCTCATACTCTGACCTTTGTATGTTTCCCCACATCCACTTGCCAGCTGGCTTCATGATGCTAAAATTTTAAAAGTACAACGGGCACGGAGACCAGGTCGCTCATTGCTTTAAGATGCCAAAATTTTAAAAGTACAACGGGCACGAAAACCCGATCGCTCATCTGAAACGATATTGTAACCAGTTAAGGGGTGCTGGTGGAAAAGAGGAGTTGCTAATGGCCTATTTTGGGGAAAGCCTCACCGGAATCGCTTCTGAGTGGTATACGGATAAAGAAATTACTCATTGGCATGTGTGGGACAATATGGCTCTAGAGTTTATCTGCCAGTTCCAATATAATATGGACATCGCTCCTGATAGAAACTCCTTGTCCAATTTGAAAAAAGAAGATCGTGGAAAGCTTTCGCGAATATGCTGTCAAATGGCGTGAGCAAGCTGCAAGGGTAAAGCCTCCAATGGATGAAACTTAAATGGTCTCGGTCCTTCTGCAGGCCCAAGAGGCTGACTACTTCCAGAACATGATGTCTGCTATGGGTAAGCCATTCGCTGAGGCTATCAAAATTGGGGAAATGGTTGAAAACGGTCTAAAAACGGGCCAAATCTTGAGTCATGCTGCTTTTAAAGCCACATCACCAGATGTTCAAAATGGTTCAGAAGATTTGATAAATGGAAACGGGAAAGAAAAAGGAGCCATGATGGCTTCCAACTCGAGGGGAGCCCGTAGGTAATTCAGCCAATCATATATGCTTCCTGAGGTCCCTCAACACCATTATCCCCTTCAAGATGCTGCTTATGTCATGGCACCACCTCCTTATGCGATGATGAGCGCGCAATATTACACCCAGCCATAACATTATACACAAAATCAAGCTCCACCTCCCAGAAATGCCCATCTTACCAAGCTCCATATAATCCTCAACCAAATGGTCCCCAATACAATGCTCGCCCAAGAGAGCCTTTCAAAAAGAATCAGTTCACCCCTATTGGTGAATTGTATTCAAGCTTGTTCCAAAAGCTAATCAGGCTAGATCAATTGCAGTCAGTGGCCCCGAACCAGCCAAACCCCGAGTCCCCCTCGCACCGAGCTGATGCTATATGTGAATACCACTATGGAGTAGTGGGGCACAGTACAGAGGATAATGGACCCTCAAAAGTGCAGTTAAAGATTTAATTGAAGCTGAAAGAATCATTTTTCAGGATGAAGAAGCTCTTGATGTGATGAACAATCTGTTGCCTGCCCACAACATCGGGCCAATAGTCGGAATAATTTTGAAGCTGAGGAATTTGATCCAACACTGAAGGCCATTTCAGCCATTGCCGAGACAGAAGAAAAGCCAACAAATGGCCGCCAAGCATGAAAGTTTCCCATCAGACCGGAGTCTTAGTAGCCAGTCTTGATATCCTTTCTACGCCTGGATTATCTCAAAGTGTGATCCGGATGTTTTACGTTATTGTCTTACTTTCCGATGTAAACCCTTCTATCTTCAAAAATTGAAAAAAATCAAAAAAAAAATTCAAAAAATCAAATAAAATTAATATTTCATTGTCCATGAATGTCTCTTTTATTAATCTTGGCATTTTTCTTATTCTCTTTTTAGTTCAGTTAAATAATGTCGGAGCCTCTGCCTAGCCCACACCAAGGCGAGGCACGTCTTTTCCAAGGTCGATGCAGATTTTAATAACATGACTCGCTTGCGGACTTCATGCCCGGATCCTGAAAGCTGTCAGACCTCGAAATAATGAATCAAGGATTAGATCGCAATGAAGATAAAGTTTAAGAAAATAAAACAAAGAGTTGGAACAACTGAAGGAAAATTAGTTCCAGAATTAGAAAGGTCCATACATTACAACAAAAGTACTGCCAAAAGAGTATGTTGTGTTTGGGACACATAGAAAAAACAACTGTCAAGGCAAGTGAAGCCAAGAAGTACTATGTTGGATCCTCTATATAACATAAATGTTCTCCGGTTAGGATGAAGAAGGCTTTTATTCTTGCTACCCAAACACTATCAACCCTTTGCAAACCCTTCAAGCCGGTTACTTTTCTTTGATTACCTTCTTTGGAACATGAAAGTGTGATTGAAAAATAAAAATTGCTAAAAAAAATGAAAAGTGAATAAAAAGAAAAACACAAAAAAGGAAGAAAAGGGAAAAAAGAAAATGAAAAATGAAAAATGAAAAAAGGGGAAAGGAAAAAGAAAGAAAAGCAAAACAAAACAGAAAGAAAAGAAAAAAAAGACGAAAAACAAAGTTCCCTGAACTACGTTCGACTTGATTCCGAAAGGATATGTAGGCAGCCTCTCTCTGGGGTTCAGCCATATCAAAATAAAAATTCAAAGTCCCCCAAAAAGTGAAACTTGGGCAGATATTATGATGGTTCGGAGATGATCCTGCCCAAAAGGTTCTAAAGTTGTAACTCAATCCAAATACTTTTTTACCCAAACCTTGTTTAAGTCCTTCCGATCAATCAGTGAGAATGTTCAAGGACCGAAGAATACAGTTACTTAGATCTGATACAGTCAAAATGAGAAAAATAAAATAGGAGAGTCTTATTGATGAGAACTCACACAGGCACCGTGAGGCGACAGTAAGCAAAGAAAACAAATGAGAGAGTCTTGTTAGTGAAAACTCACAAAGAACACTATAAGGCGATGGTGAGTAGAGAAATGAGAGAGGTGAGCTCGTGAAAACCCGCAAAGGGCTCCCTTGATCGATAAGAGGATTCTCATGGATATCGGCATCGATAGAGTCCTAGCAAGGTTTCTCGATTTTGAGGCAAAAGTTGAAATGAATTTCTAAGATTCTGATGGTTTACACAGATCAGACATTCAGTCCAAAAGGCATGTCATGTTCATTGAAGTCTGCATGTACTCCAGATAAGTCCTTACCTTTCCCCGAAAGGGACACCTCTTGTTTAAATTCATTTATCCATTCCATTATTTGTTTTTCCTATGAATCCCTTTCGGTCTAACTCTATTCTGAAACTGAGACAAAGAAAGGATGCCAAGACTAATTTACAGGGTTCTCATTTGACATGAGTTAATGCGCAATAAGGCAACCAGCCTCGTCAGGGGCATCAAGTTGACTTCGACCGACCATGGTTGTCACGACCTGAAATTCCCACCCTCGGGAGTCGTGATGGCGCCTACTAATGTGAGCTAGACAAGCTGAGAATTTAACAAATTACATTTTTACCCATTTTATACTCTTTAATAATTAAAAAGCAATAACGTGAAAATAACAAAATAATTTAAAATAAGCAGAAGAAAATCAACAGAATATCTGAACATGTATTCTGAAACAACTTTTTGAGCCTCAACTACCCAGAATTGGTGTCACAATTTCATGGACGATCTAAGATTTACTACATACAAAGTTTGAAAATAATCGATGCACTATTTCTGAATTAAGGAAATGAAACAGAAATAAAGGGATAGAGGGAGATGGTAGGGCCTATGGACGCCTGCAGGTCTACCTTGGATCTCCACGTGGACTGAAGGTAGCTACCCAATCTACGATCCAAAGTGTCACGACCCAAACCCCGCTCTGGTCGTGATGGCGCCTTTCGTGAAGAAAAGGCCAGCCAGACCATTACAAAATACCTCTTTTAAGCAATTAAACAATTTATAAGCAGTTTCAATATGATTTAATAATATCAATTAGCAGAAGTACAACCGAACACAGCCCTAATCGGGGTGTTACAAGTCACGATCATCTATTAGAAAGTAAGTACAACCACAAGGTCTAAAAGTACACTAATCAAGAATAATGAACAAATGGAGAAGAACGATGTTGCGAACGCTGGCAGTAACCTCATTAAACTCCTATATCTCTGACTCTGATCAGCCAAACTCGCTACCGGGTGAATAAACACCTGCATCTGCACACGGGGTGCAGGGAGTGAAGTGAGTACTCCAGCTCAATGAGTAATAAAGGTAAATAACAACTGAGCAGTAAGAAATCATGTAAAGCAAACCATCATGCTATATAGGAGCAGTGTAAAACCTTTGAGAAAAGCAGTGAAGCTGTGAAATCTTTAGAAATATCTTAGCTCAGTTTAAAACCTCTTTTGAAAATGACTTTTTCAGCGGTTATGCAAATGAATGCAAAATGAGTAGTGCAGATAAGCACAGAATTCCGCCCCTCGGGCACAACACGCAGTTATCAAATAATGCCAGAATATCAGGTAAATATTGCAAGAAGTAGCACAAACAACAGATAATGACAGACAAATGAAGTAAAGTAAACACACAGAATAGTACTAGTATCGCTGCAGCATGCAGCCCGATCCACATATCGCTTCGGCATGCAGCCCGATCCATTTATAGCTGACGACGCTCACTGGGGTTGTGCAAACTCCGGGAGGGGCCCCTTACGGCCAAAACGCAATAGCAAGCCATCTCGTGGCATCAATCTAGGCCCTCAGCATCATATCAATATCAGTATAACACTGCTGCGGCGTGCAGCCTGATCCAAACATATCCTCACAATACAGACCCTCGGCCTTACCCAGTCAAAGATCAACAAGCCACTCGGGCAACAGTAAAACATGATGCTCAGCCTAAAATATTTTGAAAATATCATTTCAAGCATTTAAGGCATAATAGACTTGGCTGAGTTTTAAAACAGTGGAAAATACGTGACTGAGTTCATGTATATAATTAAAACAGTGAGGAATTATCAACAATAATCCCCGAAGGGTTCAAATAGCTATCACAAAGCCCAAATATGGAAATCAGCCCAAATTGTGATTATAACAAGTAATTTCAGAAAAATACGCAGTAAATTCATCAATCGGGACAGACCAAGTCGCAATCCCTAACAGTGCTCTGCCCCACACTCGCTATCTGGCGTGCAAGTCACCTTAATATAGCACTATGATAGGCAAATCCGGGGTTTCAAACCCTCAGGATATCATTTACAATCATTACTCACCTCGAACCGGTGAAATCTCTAGCTCACGATGCCTTTGCTACTCAAATCATCCTCCACGCGCATCGAACCTACCCAAAAATCAGAGCGAATACATCACAATATGCTAAGGGAACAAAGCCCAAGAGAAAACAATCAATAACGGGCACAAATCCCGAAATTACCAAAACTCGAGCCCCGGGCCCACTTCTCGAAACTCAGAAATTTTTACATCAACGGGCTCCTTAACTCGCCACGAGTCTATGCATACCAAGAACTCTCGAATCCGAGCTCAAATGGCACTTCAAATCCCAATTTAAAATTTTAAAAACCCAAGCCCTAGTTCTTCCAATTTTAGCCAAGTTTCCATGAATTTCAAGGTTAATTCCACAATTAAATCATATTTTTAGTTCATAGGACTTACCTCCAATCAATCCTCTTCGAAACCCTCTTCAGTTTCTCCCAAATAGCTCTCAAGATGCTCAACAATGGTGGAAAATAACTTAGGCTCGCGGAACAAAATGTTTTAAAAAACCCTTCTACCCAGCTGGTATTTCCTTTATGCGAACGCGGTCAAACCTCTGCGTTCGCGATGAACAATATTTTTGTTGACCAAATTTACCCTATGAGAACACGGTGACCACCCCGCGAACGCGATGCCTGGACTTCTCAACTTACGCTAACACGGCCCACACTATGCGAACGCGAAGAACAAATGTGATGGGCCCTCAACTTCCACTATGCGAACGCATACGTACCACCGCGAACGCGGTGCACCAGATCATAACATTTTGCTATCGTGGAACCTATATCGCGAACGCGTAGAACCAGACTCAGCCCTGCCGAAATTCTTCTATGCGATTGCGGCCCTTGGCTCGCAATCGCGAAGACCAAAAATGCCCTGCACAGCTGCTACAATTTTCTGCAATATTTTACAACTCTAAACTCCCCGTTAGTCATCCAAAATCACTGCGAGGCCCCCGGAACCTCAACCAAAAGCACCAACACATCCTAAAACATCATCCAAACTTGTTCCAAGCATAAAAATGCCTCAAACAACACTAAAATCATGAATTCACATCGAATTCAAGCCTAAGTTCTTCTAAAACATCCGAAACATGCATTCGATAAAAAACCCAACCAAATCACCTCCGAATGACCTGAAATTTTACGCACACATCCCAAATTACATAAAGAAGCTGTAGCAACTCTCGAAATTCCGTTCCGACCCTCGGATCAAAATCTCACCTATCAACCGGAAATCGCCAAATTACTAACTTTGCCAATTAAAGCCTAATTCTACACCAGACCTCCAAAACCAATTCCGATCACGCTCCTAAGTCATAGATCACCCAACGAAGCTAACCAAATCATAATAATTCCGATCCGAGCTAATATACAAATAAGTCAACTCTTGGTCAAACCTTTCAAATTCAAAGCTTTCAACTGAAACTGTTATTCCAAATTCATACTGATTTTCGTAAAACCCAAAACCGATGATCTACATCAGTCATAAAACATTGTACGGAGCAAGTCATGCCCGAGAACTGGCGATCAAAGTGCAAAAGCTCAAAACGGCCGGTTGGGTCGTTACATCCTCCCCTACTTAAACACACGTTCTTCCTCGAACGTACCCAGAGCTTTCCTAAAAGCCAACCAATCGCTGAATAACCTTACCATGCATATACCCCGGGGGTGATCCCACGTCACGCTATCTCATATAGGTCTGATAACACATTTTAACTAAAATCACACAATCCAGTCCAGCACATAAATTATAGAACCACATTTCACTTTCCGAAATCACACACAAGGTTAAAACCTCACATCTATACTCTGAATAGTCCCGAACTAGCTGTAATAACCCACACCTGTAACCTCAGGTACAATTATATGATATACCACATAACTCAAACAGTCAAAACGATAACTTCTATTCACAGTAGCTGCACATAACAGCCGAATATCGATAGGAAACCTTCATATCAACTAAAGTCTCATTCCAACACTTTCACATACTGCCAATGATAAAGGAAACATGCAATAAATCATAACCATTTTTCAGGTCAACCATTCATGAAGGCATTTCTCCTCTAGAACCTACCATGGCAAATTTTTGAACCGAACCTCGACATTATCCTTCCAACAAGCTAAAATCAAATCCGTTCGTAGTCCTTAATGACTCCAATGATCACCTCGAATCCAACACACCACTCTGGTGACATGACACATTAATACAGGCCTAAGCCATAACTTGCATAATTCGTGCACCAATAAGAAACGGTCTGAATATACTCAAATCATGAAAATGACCCCAAACGATAGAGCTGTACCTCAAGCTCATCAGTACCATCACAACACAAGGCTGAGACCTTGTCTCATATCATAGAATTAGAACACATGAATCTACCCCGAAAGGTCATATCTCCACGTAGCCTCGCGACAATGCGCGAACCTATCCAAACACTTCTACACATGAAATACCTCAAGTCACTATGATCAAAATCGACAGCCACGCACAATTTGATGTCTGGAACCAAAGAAAATCATTACACCTACGGTGAAACAAATAACATACGCTTTGTAACCCGATAGGACACAACCAATACACCGTTCACTAAGCAATGCTCAATTACTCTTCACATTCGAATTCCACTAGGAGACCTCAATTTAACCGCACCATATGTGCCTATAACCAGCAATTACAACACAGAAATGTAACTCATAGATCTCCCCAGATCACAAATAAGCTCAATAGCGGTCGAATCGACCTATCCCTCAACAATACAATTCGGGGCCAACCAAACCAACTCAAACTAGGAAACACATTCATACTGGCCTGCCAACAAACTCTTTAACAAGGAAGTCTGAAGCTGCTCCTTCCATTACTATAACTCCTGTCGGAGCCATACGATACGGTGCCCGGCACCAAATCAATACCGAAATCGACGGCGACATGCCGACCACAAGAAACACATTCGAAAGTCCCTCAACACCGAAACTAAATCAAATGACAGAACCTCTGCACTGATATCCATCACGAAGGCCCCATCAAGAAAGGCAGTCCTTCCCAGACGTTCGCTAGGTCTTTGATATATAAACCACTCTACTCGAACATAATCCGACGTGCCCCGCCATTCAACCCGTGGCGTTTCTGGCATAGCCCATAGTGCAATAGTCCAGAATAACCCAACACTGAGACAACCAGTCTACACCCCAATATCATATCAAAAATCTAACTTACCAAGCAAAGATAGATCCACTCGGACCTCCAAATCCCGATAGTTCCTAAATAGTGCCGATACTCACGATCTACAAATATATCATAGCCCGCACAAGAGAACTTCTATCTCCATACCCACACGGCACATGAATCATCATATCCGATCCCAGTTTCGTCGTCCGAACACTTGCACACCTTTAATACCCAATCATTCCACGACATATACTCTAAAATATCCCTGTGCCACCAAGCAAACTCAAATATCACCAGTCGATCTAACAAGAAAGTGCCGCAATACTACCGAAGTGCCATCAGTTTAATCACATTACCCTTTTTCTGAGACATATACTCTCGTCAAATCACTTCCAATTAGCAGTATCGTTTCCTTGATTATTTGAGGCTACCCGTTGCCTAAGAGTTTTATGAACTTCCTTTCAGAATGAACTATAACCTAGCACACGCCAGTCTCGGGCATACCGCATATACCATACCATCCAAGGATAACATGAAAATTTTTATCTCCCTTCCGAGCCACAAACATCTACGCACTCAACTAGTCAAGAACTTTCATTGATCCCATCTAGAAGAAAATCATTACACATCTCATGCCTCTCATATTCATAGAAAATGAACCTCTCCAACCACGGTAGGAATCAACAAGAACTCTCCCAATTCCGTTTTCACAAATTAAACTGCCAGGACTGAATCCTTCTAACTAGACCAAGCTAAGGAAGCCATCAAAACCCAAGAGCATTGCTGCAAAATACCTGTAAGAACGCATTACCTCAAACACATACAAAGAAGTAATCATATCCTTACCATAACGATTCAGTCTACTATCAAGCTACTCCATCTATCTAAATTCCTTCCGATTCATCATCAAATTGATATTCCCTCTTGTTGTAGCACCACAATACCTCAACCCAGGCTTACTATAGGAGACCCAGCATAAAACCACACTGGCTAAGACCCATAAGCCGCTGAATACTCTCTCAAATATTCCTAGGGACACCATATTCCAGAATACTTTACTCTGAAGAACTTCCTGCGAATCTAAGTCCGTTACCTTTACTTTCCTGATACTGATACATAAAATCCCATAATTCACATAGAAATACCACAAGACTTGAACTCTTCCAATGAAAACAACAGTTTCTAACCACATATGCAACTTTAGAGCTCTCAATTGATGGATACAGACTCTTGAACACATTGGAACTATTCTCGCAAGTCATTCACTCTTATCCAAGATGCAATTTACCTGATCAAATAAACTGAATCACCCGTGCCTTATTGACACTCCGATACCGCAAAATGAAATCCTCATCCCAATACAACCAAGCAACTTCTTGCTCTATGCGCCGAGCATTCTTTACCAATAACACTCTAGACATTCCGTGATTCTCATACCCTATGAAACATAATATAACCTTTGTCTAAATCTTCCTTACTCGAGCCATTCTCGGTCTCAATTTCCACAGGACATAACTGCTTCACTCGCATGCCTCAAAATGGAACCATCATTGCACCAAACCGTGCAATCAACTAATCAACAGATTCCCCCACTTGGCTCGGAGCCATAGGTCCAGATACACTCAATAAATCATAACACTTTTACTCTATTGATGCCACAATACCATAATGATATTAAACTCAAATCATTTGTAAGCTTGTGAAAACACAGTTCATCTAGTACTGTAACTCTTCTGCAATTCTCGCATTCATCCCCGCAATAGCTAAGCCCACTCTCTCAGGCGACCCAAAATTTCAAGTTTCAACACGTACTTTTCACTTGCACATAAGATCTCCTAACATACACATAAGGATCACACCACTTCAGAACACTCCACAAGAGATAACCCACATGTTTCGCCCCAATATAACATTTCTGCATACCTTTATCGCACCTCCTTTTTCACTACACCCGCAAGGGCATAAAGGAGTTTTTCTGCTTAAAGGACAATCAGAACGTGATTTATTATTAATATTCAGAGTCGCCACTTGGGAGATTAATGGTGTCCCAAGTCAGCGGTTGAATCCCGAACCGAGGAAATTATGACTCTGTTAACAGTACGCGAACCAGAAATTCGGGTAAGGAATTCTATTAACTCGGGAGAAGGTGTTAGGCATTCCTGAGTTCAATGGTTTTAGCGCGGTCACTCAACTGTCGTATTTGGCTTATTTATTTGATTTTAATACATGTTTTAACCTATATGTTTTAACTTTGAACCACTTTTATTATTATTATTTTTAGAGAATTGCAACGTCGTGAAAATATGTCACGGATTGCGTCACATAAATGCACCCGCGATTTTTGACACGTTTCGACTTCGTTGAGATTTGGATTTGGGTCACATAAATGTGCACCCACGTTTAAGAAGGTAAGATTATTAAAAAAATGCGCCTAAACTGACTAGCGTGTTATTATCTTTGGAGAAGGCCGTAAAATTCGCTTAACGGCCTATCTCGAAGTGTAGGTATTTTTATATAACATTTATCGAGGGCCCCGCCATTTGTTTGTTTTGTGTAGCGAGGCTCGTCTCGTTTTATTTTTAAAAGGCAAACCTAAAAGCAACTATGATTCTCTATTTTTATTTGACTCTAGTAATAAAATAAGAAACCCTAATTATTTATTATTGCTTAAAAGCTACTATATTTAGGGCCTATGAGCTCATATAAATTCATACCTTTATCCAACTTGGGCCTTGGACACAGCCCGCTTAAAATTAAAAGTCCAAGTATGCACAAGGAAGGCCAGCCGTGAGCGAGGCCAAGGTCCAAATAGACATATGACCGGGACAGGATCTGGGCGGTCTATGAAAGCACTGAGGCCCAAACTGCCCTGAAATGGACTGTCTATCCCTGGTCGTTAACCAAGCCAACCTCAATTAAAATTAGACAAATAATCACTGAATCTTTCCAGTTATTCGAAGCATTAATAAATCAGTGTTCGGGCTTATTCACTTGCAAACAATAGAGCCATCCCACATTTATTCAAATCCTCGCTTGACACATTTTATATGCTAACCTCAACGAAATTCAAAAACAATTGTACGTCTAAACATGACTTATTTGGAATTCATTGCTAATCTAATTACCCGATACTGAGTTCCTGGACATTACCAAAGCCATAACAAACTGAGAAAATTGAGTTTTAACAAAGTTGTCATGAATGAATCTATGGGTATCAACTACTGCAATGCAAGGCTATTTGAAACATTCTTTTACAACTTGAAATCGTGATTAACAAAGATATCATATATTGATCCAGCAGTCAATTGTGAATTTAGGCCAATTCTGATTTTATTAATAACACATGAAGCTAGGACCAGCATTAGACCATATTAAAACTACGGCTGGATAATCACAGGTTTAACAGTCCAAATGTTCAAGTCATACAGTCCAGTTAAACACATTCCAGTCAAAAGTAAACTACAAAATCCAACCTATAGCTAACTATTATTACATCATGATCCAACTAATGTGACAATTATTATTACACATTCCAGTCATGTTGTAACATGAGCAAAAATTGAAATATGACTTCATTTCATTCCAATTGAAGGTTAAATCAGGGCATACTCGGATGTGTACCTGAAAATCAAGTCAAAATGAAACAGAAGAAAAGACTCAAAAGCAATAACAACTCCCAGCAGCAAAATCAATATTAAATCAACCCAGTATATGATGTCAAATAACCCTGAAGAAGTTTCACACCAAATCAAACACAAAACCTGATCGAAACCGCTTGAATAGCACCAAACCAATCGAAACAACTTGAATAGACCCACACTTGACCAAAATCAGCTTATATGAACCTAAATTGACTCGAAATAGACTCAGTAAATGAACTGAATCTCCAGCAGCCAAGTATTAGACTAGGGAATGAAAATCACTATCTAAAAGTTGAAACTATCCTCAAACTCCTGATGAAACAGTACTTTTTCTCGATTTTTGAAGGTTTTCTATTGTTTTTGGGTTTTTGAATATTTGAATTTCAAAATCAGATCTAGAGATTAGAGAGAGATTTTTTGGAGGGGGATCTTTTTCGGAGGCTGAAAACTTCTCATTCAAGCCATATGAATGCCATTTTATAGGCCTCAGGGAGGGCAGCTCTCAACTTTAGATTTTTACATATTAGTCCCTCCTTTGCTTGACTTGTTCCGGAAGTTACTACCTTATTTTCTTTTATTTTCAATTTAGAACCCCATCTAGAAGGTCCTAGAGGACTCTTATACTATTTTCTATTGGTGAAATACCTACATTACCCTTTATTCACTCTGAAATTACTGAATTAACCTAATTAGAATTCCAGCCCCCTTTTATCCTAATTAAACTATCAGCTATACCCAATCACCTATGTGACTAGAATTAACAAATACTGAACTAATTAAACAAAATGATCAAACAAACACTGACTAACAGGGTAATTATCTAAAAACTGAACTAATTAAGTAGCTAATATCAAATTACTAACAAACCCAGCTGTACTCAGGCAAGACCAATTAACGACCATCAATACCAATTATCAAAGAATAGACTACCAATCGGAAAAATCATGAAATCATAATACAAAAATCAGAACAAGAGTTGCCAAAATAAAATGAAAATTAACTACAAAACAAAAGAAAATAGGAAACAACAAAAGAAAAAGAAACTCACTCATTTTTCAGATCAAAAATTGGACAATCTCCAGTCAGATTTGAGGGTCATCGATATTGAATTCATCACAAAGAGGGCCAGAGGACCATGTGGCATCAATTTGGAACACTTTGGAGCCGTTAGAGTTTTGGCCGAAAAATTTAATTTTAATATTTGAGCAATTCTGGCCAGATCTGAGGGGTGGGAATTGGGGGGTTCGATAGAGGATGTTATGGCGGTCCTACGGTGTTAATTTAAGGGTGAACACAGAAAGTCGAGTCATTGCCGAAAAATTTTAAATTCGATATTTGAACGGTTTGGCCATGATTTGAAGGAAACCAATTGAATATTCGGAATGAGGGTGTTGAGGAAGGTTAGGGGTGTTATTTTGGGTGGGAAAGGGATAGTTTCCGTCATCGCCGCCGGCGAAGTTGACGGAGAATATACGGGTGGCTAATCTCTAGGGTTTGGGGTTAGAGACAAGAGGTAGGGGGGTATGAGGGGGTGGTAGCGTTAGGACAGTTATATACTTAGTGATCTGGGATTCTTGACCGTTCGATCATTAAACATAGATGGCCAAGATTAAACTCCTACTAAACGGCATTTTTTTGCTCTCTGCTAGACTGGACCGGGTTGAAGTGTTTGGGCCTGGGTCGAGTGGTTTGACTTGAGTATTTGGGTCTCGGCAGAAGTGGCCCAGTTTAGTTCTTCATTAAGACCCTCTTTCACTTTTTTTTTATTTCCTTTTTTTTCTTGTTCTCATTTATTTAATTTGTTTTTGCATTTCATATTGTATTTTCTGATTTTATTAGAATACAAAAATTTAAACCTAATTCACTAAGCTAATTAATTCCTACAAATTGATTAAATCCTAAAGTAAAATCATGACAAATTTAACAATTGATAATTAAAAATGCAAAATGGACTGTTTTTGTTTTTTTCTTTATATTTTGTTCTAAAAACAACTTAACCATTAAATAATCCTAAAACATGAATTTAGATCCTAGATGCAAATGTCATGCATATTTTTATATTTTTATATGAATTAAAATGCACAAATAAAATGCGAACAATTAATAAAAAATAACACAAAATTCACAAAAATTAAAATAGTGAAAGAAAAATTATTTTGTTTGGATTTTTGGGAATAATTCATATATAGGGCAAAAATCACGTGCTCACAGCTACCCCTCTTTGCTCGGAAATATGAAGACTTTTCGGGCAAAGATAAGTGAGCAAATACGAGCAATTTTTGCCCGTCCGAATATTCCGTGTGAAGCATTTTGAAAATCATCTGAACGCACCCTTCTTCGGAGGTTGCCTACATATCCTTGGCTAAAAAGGAATCAGGTCAGTGTAATTCAGGAAGGTTTGGTAGCTGGGACTACCAGGAGTTGTGATTTCATTGTTGTTGCTGCTGCTACTGCTTGCTGACCCCCTTATTACACCGTGTCTAAATAAAAAGAAGCTAGCCTAAGCTATGATCTATGAATTACAAAAAAGGTCCTATCTATGTCTTCAAACTTGCTCTTGTGTTGCCTTGAACTTGCATCCTTCCGATGGAATTCTTGTATTGTTACATTGCATTATGATCAGAGATGTTTTGCCATTCCTCCGAGTGATGCTTGGCTGCTGAAATTTGAAATATGTGCCTCTATTCTCCAGGGGGGCTCCTGATTGCTGATGCTTGAAAAGTATTCCCTTGTTCTCCAGGTGGGCTCCTGATTGCAATGCTTGAAAAGTATTCCCTTGTTCTCCAGGTGGGCTCCTGATTGCAATGCTTGAAAAGTATTCCCTTGTTCTCCAGGTGGGCTCCTGACTGCAACAAAATAGACAAATAAAAAAAAAATTCTGCCCCAGTTTGGTGACTGGGCACAGCATGTTATAAAATATTAAAAAATTAAAATCTAAAATTTGAATTGTACTTCCCTTGTTCTCCAGGTGGGCGCTGACTGCTGAAACTTGAAAAGTATTCCCTTGTTCTCCAGGTGGGCTCTTGACTGCAATGCTTGAAAAGTATTCCCTTGTTCTCCAGGTAGGCTCCTGACTGCAACAAAATAAACAAACAAAGAACATTTTCTGCCCCAGTTTGATGGCTGGGTACAACATGCTATCAAATATTAAAAATTAAAAGTTAAAATTGAATTGTACTTCCCTTGTTCTCCAGGTAGGCGCCTGACTGCAACAAAACAAACAAAGAAAATTTTCTGCCTTAGTTTGGTAACTGGGTACACCATGTTAAAAAATTAAAAGCTAAAATTTGAATTGCACTTCCCTTGTTCTCCAGGTGGGCGCCTGACTGCTGAAACTTGAAAAATATTCCGTTGTTCTCCAAGTTGGCTCCTGATTGCTGAACTTGAAAAGTATTCCCTTGTTCTCCAAGTGGGCTCCTGACTGCAACAAAATAAACAAACAAAGAAAAACTTCTGCCTCAGTTTGGTAACTGGGTACAACATGTCATCAAATATTAAAAATTAAAAGCTAGAATTGAATTGTACTTTCCTTGTTCTCCAGGTGGGCGCCTGACTGCTGAAACTTGAAAAGCATTCCCTTGTTCTCCAGGTGGGCTCCTGATTGCTGAACTTGAAAAGTATTCCCTTGTTCTCCAGGTGGGCTCCTGACTGCAGCAAAATGAACAAACAAAGAAAACTTCTGCCCCAGTTTCTTTCTTGGGGAACTTTGGACTTTGACTTTGGTGTGACTGAACCTCAGAGAGAGGCTGCCTACGTACCCGTTCGGGGATCAAGTCAAATGTAGTTCAGGCAACTACTTTTGTTGTTGCGGTCTGTCCTTTCTTCCACTTTCTTTTCATTCTTTTCTCTTCCTTATCTTTACTTTTCTTTGCTTTTTTCCTTTTTTTTTATTTCTCTTCTTTTCCTTTTCTTTATTTTCTTTTCTTTTCATTTCTCTTTTTCTTTTTTTCACTATTTTTCACTTGTTTTTCCACTTACTTTCCCCGCTCAGGCTTACGAGTTTTATCATTGATTCCGAAAGAGGGGTATGCAAGAAAATAACCAAGGCTCAAAGGGGTAACAAAGGATCAAGTGTTTGGATAGCAGAACAAAACACCTTCATCATTCCAATCTCCAAAACATGCCAAGTACAAACTACACAATTAAACAAATATGAGAAAAACATACGTAACATCTTTTGATTGCAGCAGAATTAATAACCATATTCTCATGTTTGCCTTCTATATTTTTTGATTAGGGCAACAAATGTGGTGCCACGAACGGTCCCTGTAAACTTGGTGCAAACTTGCCGATGATGCATTTCGACAGTATTTCTTTATGTTCTATATGCCCCCAGTTTCACTTGCCTTGGACTCGAAGTGATCTCAAAATGCATTTACTTATTTCCCTCGAATGTCCTTACATCTTCAACATTATTTCATTGCTTCATTACTAAATTGACTTTTAAAATCAGGCTGAGAATTATGCATGCATGTCATGTCACCAGAACCAGCATGAAAAAACTTGTAAAAGGAGAAGGGAACTAAATAAAATGACTAGAAACGGCAGGAAACAGAGAATTGCATTCGACTGACGGTGAAAGGGTTTAAACAACAAAAACAAGTAAACTAGACGAATGTTAGAGCCCTTGAACAAACCTAGACGGCACTAAACAAGCTATTATGACTAAACAAAGCAAAGTAAAAAGATAGAAGGGTTTGAGTCACAAGACAATGTCCGGATTACAACCCTGAAAATAACCCGGACAATAGAAATGACAACAAAATAAACCACCAAAACTCCAAGAGATTGAGCGTCTTCCCAATTACCAAGCACGGCGTCTTAGCCACTAAATTTCACACCAAGACTGCTGGAATTTTCACAAGTCTTCATTACGTTGTTCTGAGCAAACTGCTTCTGGGTTTCTTCTACCGACTCATTCTCACGATCAATCATACCCACCATATGCGTCTCGTTATGCACAGGAGATGGACTTCGGCTAGTGTTTGCTGCATCTGGACTTTTCACAACAATGTCGCGTGCATCAATAAGCTTCTGAATTGCATTCTTCAGATTCCAACATTTCTCTATGTCATGCCCCAGGGCACCTGAGCAGTATGCGTACGTTTGAGAAGGATCAAACTTCTTTGGAAGAGGGTTCGGTATTTTTATCTGAATCGGCTTCAACATGTCCAATGCCCTTAACCTCTGTAACAGACTGGAATATGACTCTCCCAATGGAGTGAAGGTTTTCTTCTTCCGTAACCTCTCATTCTTAAATACTGGATTGGGCCGAAAACCTGATCCGGGGTGTTCTTGGTGAGCTCGCGGGGGGTAGCCGGGAATTTTGAGGAGCTGGGCACTGAGAATGTGATGGGAGACTTTGGGAGTTCTGTGGAAAGAAGTAGAGTCGGGGATAGTCATCTAATGCACAAGGATAACCACGGGGACGATGCCGAGGCTGGAAGTGTTGATTAGGAAAACCTATCAGATCGTCTTTTCTGTTCCTCTTCCTTCCAACCAAGCGTACCGGTACATTCTGAATGGCTTCTGAACAACTCACGATTTTGCCTGATTTGATTCCTTCTTCTACTAGCTCCCTAATTTTTAACACATCATTGAAAGGATTTCCTAGGGTCGGGATCAAATGACTGTAGTAAGTGGGTCCTTGGGCATGTAGAAAAAGCTTGACCATTTCTTCTTCGCTAATCGGAGGACTGACTTGAGCAGCTTGCTCCCTCCATCTGAGCCCAAACTCATTAAAGCTTTCCTCCGGCCTCTTTTCCATCTTAGATAGCGAGGGGCGGTCTGAGGTAACACTCGATTTGCATTGAAAGTATCGAACAAAGTCTTGAGCCATGTCACCCAATGTAGGTCACTTATCAACATCTTGACGGGTATGCCAGTCCAAGGCTGCCCCAGTTAGGCTTTCACTGAAATATGCCATCATCACATCATCTTTCCCTCTAACAACCTTCATTTCATTGAAATAGGCCTTCAGGTTGGCCACCGGATCTCCACGCCCATCGTACAAGTTAAATTTTGGTACTTTGAACCCTGCAGGCAAGCGGATGCCACGGGACACAATCAGTTTTTTACAAGTCATGCTACCTTGGCCTTCCATTCTTTGCTTGTCCCTTAAGGACTGTTCTGCGTTTTTCAACTTCCTGGGTACTCCATCTCGCCCTTCTCTTTCTGTAACCTTTTCATTTCTAGCATGAAGCTCTTCCCGGGAACTCTTCTTGTACGAGTCAAGGTCCTTACGAGCAACCTCTGGGGTGTGATATTGGGCATTGTGAGCTTTGTGTGGGTATTTGTTGTTTGGGTTAGTGGATATGACATGAGAGTAATTTTGGGGAGATGTAACTGGAGCATGAGTGATGGAGTTATTAAGGTAGTTGGGAAAATTGTGATAAGCGGGTGTATTTGGGGAATATGGAGGATCATCTGGCATTGTGTTGGGAGTTTGGGTAAGGACAGCATCCGGAAAAATTGGTGGTGGCAGGGGTGGTGCCTTCCCAGTCATCCAGGCTTGATACATGTCTGCCATGTGTTGTCTTAACGTTCGCACCTCCTCAACCAACCCATTATCCCGTTCAATCAACTGCTGTCGGGCACCGGTATCAACCAACTCAGTTCTATTATTATTTGCCATTGCCTTTTGTCCTTGTGTTGCAAAGAAGAATTACCACTTTAAAACCACAAACCAACTACTTTTCTGGAATGACATGACAAAATGAAACTACCCCGTTAGTGTTAGGGCATTTAACATATTGGTACCCGCACATTTGGGGAGGGAATGCACCTAAGCAGTTAACAGTTCCTATTATACTTTTGATCGGTCGCATGCGTCGTCCCGGCCTGTTCCTTTATTTCCAATCATAAACTTTCTCTTTCTTTTTTTTTCTTTTTTTTTGTTTCTTCTTTTCACTCTCGCCTTTGTCTTCTCCTGTTCCTATTCTCTCCCTTTCTCGATTTTTCTTTTCTTTCTTGTTTTTACGCTCTTTTCTTTTCCTTTTTGCCTTTTTGTTGTCTTTCCTCTCTTTTCTTTTCTATTTTTTTCTTTTTTTTGGTTATGGTCGAATCCTAGGTAGATTGCCTATATATCATGACCCCGCATGAATCAAACCAAGCGTAGTTCTTGCGCATAAGTGCAAAATTAAATGTAAGAAATAAAGAAACAATTTTTGGGAATTTTCAAATTTTCATCAATAACAACTGCAATTTCAAAAACAACTAAACTATTTGTTTTTTTTTTTTGTTTCAAAAAGGAAAGTAGAAAAAAGGCTCAAAAATAAAATATAGACTCGACTAATCCAGGAATACATCAAAGCTTCAAATCCTGGGGCCCACGGAGCATCACTTGGCATCGCCATGGGCTGCGCAAGACTGAGAAAATTTCAATATCACTGTAAGCTATTTAAAGAAAACTGGCCATGTGATGACTTATTTTGAAAGAAAAAATGGCTATTTTCAAAAATATTTATTGTAAGAGAATAGAGACTCGGCTTTGCAAATACGGCCCTTCAGTACTTCCGAAAGGGAGATTTTAGGGATGTGCCCGCAATCCGTTTTAAAATGACTCAAGGTGGCTATTCTTGCGAAAAACAGCCTTCCGGCGCCCTCTTGGGGACATTCGGCTTATTGTTCAACAAGAATGACATCACCCGACTTATTGGGTAAAAATTAAAATTTTGGTATTTTTGGCTATTTTTGCAAAAGTGGTGGTTGGACCCGATGAGCGTTGCCTACGTATCTCACATCCGGTGAGAATCAAACCAGCGTAGTTCGGGAAAATAAGCTAACTATATTTTGAAAACAAAACTCTTTTGACAAATACATTATTTCGAAAAACAGGGCTCTTTTTATATTTTCTTTTCAACAAGCTATTTGAAAATAAAACTCTTTTGTTTTCTTTTTCTTTTTTTATTGACAAATAAAACAAACCATTCTTTTTGTAAGAAAACATTTTCCTTTTTCCCTTTTCTTCCTTTTTTATTTTCCTCAAAAATTGGTCGTTTTTCTAATACAGGTAATTAACTCTCTACACTGCTATTTCTCTTTTTTTTTTTCAATTTTTCCAAATATTCAAGCCGGTCAGCACGCGAGTCCAAGACAAACAAATGTACATGTAACACGTAAGATGCATCAGGGTGGTCTTTTTCATGTCCGGTTACCTGTCCTTGACGGACCCAACCCCTGTGTTGAGTCCCCTAAGTCATATGCACGTGATGCAAATAAGCGCTCCTACTAAGGATCCGGCATGAAGTCAAGTTATTCTAGGTTCAAAACCTGGGTATGTGTTCTAGACTGTGTACCCGAGCGGACAACTCGAGTCGAGGAGGGGGCTACGTATCGAGAACCAAAAGGCCATCCGGCTTGGTAACTTGTCCGGCCTCTTTCTTATTTTAGGGTATGACACTAACAGAATAGGGAGTCTCAACTAGTAAGCACATCCCTGAAAGTGAGAAGAGAAGGGTTTCGGCACAGTTTATATACAGTTCAGATAATATCAAAGCGGTAAAGCATTTAGCGCGTTTAGCATGAAAAATGTAGGAAAATCAGATAAAGCCAAACATAACAATTATTCTAAGCTCAAATTCTTAAACCCTGAACCGAAGTTCTGGGTTTGTATCCCCAGCAGAGTCGCCAGAGCTGTCACACCTCCTTTTTTACTACACCCGCAAGGGCATAAAGGAGTTTTTCACTTAAAATACAATCGGAAGGGGATTTATTATTAATATTCAGAGTCTCCACTTGGGAGATTAATGGTATCCCAAGTCAGCGGTTGAATCGCGAACCGAGAAAATTATGACTCTGTTAACAGTCCCCGAACCAGAAATATGGGTAAGGAATTCTGTTAATCCGGGAGAAGGTGTTAGGCATTCCCGAGTTCCGTGATTTTAGCACGGTCGCTCAACTATCATATTTGGCTTATTTATTTGATTTTAATACATGTTTTAACCTATATGCTTTTAACTTTGAACCACTTTTATTATTATTATTTTTAGAGAATTGCAACGTCGTGAAAACATGTCTCAGATCGCGTCACATAAACGCACCCGCGATTTTTGACACGTTTTGACTTCGTTGAGATTTGGATTTGGGTCACATAAATGTGCACCCGTATTTAAGAAGGTAAGATTATTAAAAAAACGCGCCTAAAGTGACTAGCGTGTTATTATCTTTGGGGAAGGCCATGAAATTCGCTAAACGGCCTATATCGAAGTCTAGGTATTTTTATATAACATTTATCGAGGGCCCCCCCATTTGTTTGTTTTGTGTAGCGAGGCTCGTCTGGTTTTATTTTTAAAAGGCAAACCTAAAAACAACTATGATTCTCTGTTTTTATTTGACTCTAATAATAAAACAAGAAACCCTAATTATTTATTATTGCTTAAAAGCTACTATATTTAGGGCCTATGAACTCATATAATTCAGATCTTCATCCAACTTGGGCCTTGGACACAGTTCGCTTAAAATTAAAAGTCCAAGTATGCACAAGGAAAGCCAGCCATGAGCGAGGCCATGGTCCAAATGGACATATGACCGAGACAGGATCTAGGCTGTCTATGAAAGCACTGAGGCCCAAACTGCCCTGAAATGGACTGTATATCCCTGGTCGTTAACCAAGCCAAACCTCAATTCAAATTAGACAAATAATCACTGAACCTTTCCATTTATTCGAAGCATTAATAAATCAGTGCTCATGCTTATTCACTTGCAAACAATAGAGCCATCCCACATTTATTCAAATCCTCGCTTGACACATTTTATATGCTAACCTCAACAAAATTCAAAAATAGTTGTACGTCTAAACACGACTGATTTGGATTAGAATTCAGATTCATTGCTAATCTAATTACCCGCTACTGAGTTCCTGGACGTTACCAAAGGCACAACAAACTGAGAAAATTGAGTTTTTACAAAGTTGTCATGAATGAATCTACGGGTATCAACTACTGCAATGCAAGGCTATTTGAAACATTGTTTTACAACTTGAAATCGTGATTAACATAGATATCATATATTGATCCAGCAGTCAATTGTGAATTCAGGCCAATTTTGATTTTATTAATAAAACATGAAGCTAGGACCAGCATTAGACCATACTAAAACTACGGCTGGATAATCATAGGTTTAACAGTCCAAATGTTCAAGTCATACAGTCCAGTTAAACACATTCCAGTCAAAAGTAAACTACAAATCCAACCTATAGTTAACTATTATTACATCATGATCCAACTAATGTGACAATTATTATTACACATTCTAGTCATGTTGTAACATAAGCAAAAATTGAAATATAACTTCATTTCATTCCAATTGAAGGTTACATCAGGGCATACTCGGATGTGTACCTGAAAATCAAGTCGAAATAAAACAGAAGAAAAGAGTCAGCAGCAATAACAGCTCCCAACAGCAAAATCTGTAGTAAATCAACCCAGTATATGATGTCAAATAACCCAGAAGAAGTTTCACACCAAATCAAACACAAAACCCAATCGAAACTGCTTGAATAGCACCAAACCAATCGAAACAGCTTGAATGGACCCACGCTTGACCAAAATCAGCTTATATGAACCTAAATTGACTCGAAATAGACTCGGTAAATGAACTGAATCTCCAGCAGCCAAGTATTAGACTAGGGAATGAAAATCACTATCTAAGAGCTGAAACTATCCTCAAACTCCTAATGAAACCGTACTTTTTCTGGATTTTTGAAGGTTTTCTATTGTTTTTGGGTTTTTGAATATTTGAATTTCAAAATTAGATCTGGAGATTAGAGAGAGAGTTTTTGGAGGGGGATCTTTTTTGGAAGCTGAAAACTTCTTATTCAAGGCATATGAATGCCATTTTATAGGCCTCAGGGAGGGCAGCTCTCAACTTTGGGTTTTTACATATTAGTCCCTCATTTGCTTGACTTGTTCCTAAAGTTACTACCTTATTTTCTTTTAATTTAATTTAGAACCCCATCTAGAAGGTCCTAGAGGATTCTGATACTGTTTTCTATTGGTGAAATACCTACATTACCCTTTATTCACTCTGAAATTACTGAATTAACCTAATTAGAATTCCAGCTCCCTTTTATCCTAATTAAACTATCAGCTATAACCAATCACCTATGCGACTAGAATTAATAAACACTGAACTAATTAAACAAAATGATCAAACAAACACTGACTAACAGGGTAATTATCTAAAAACTGAACTAATTAAGTAGCTAATATCAAATTACTAACAAACCCAGCAATACTCAAGCAAGACCAATTAACGACCATCAATACCAATTATCAAAGAATAGACTACCAATCGGAAAAATCATGAAATCATAATACAAAAATCAGAACAAGTGTTGCGAAAATAAAATGACAATTAACCTAGAAATTAAGACTACGAGAACAAAACAAAAGAAAACAGGAAAAGAAACAACAAAGGAAAAAGAAACTCACTCATTTTTCAGATAAAAAATTGGACAGTCTCCAGTCAGATTTGAGGGTTATCGATATTGAATTCATCACAAAGAGGGCCAGGGGACCATGTGGCATCAATTTGGAACACTTTGAAGCCGTTAGGGTTTTGGCCGAAAAATTTAATTTTAATATTTGTGCAATCCGGCCAGATTTGAGGGGTGGGGTTTGGGGGGTTGGATAGAGGATGTTATGGCGGTCCTACGGTGTTAATTTAAGGGTGAACGGAGAAAGTCGAGTCACGGTCGGAAAATTTTAAATTCGATATTTGAACGGTTTGGTCACGATTCGAAGGAAACCAATTGAATATTCGGAATTAGGGTGTTGAGGAGGGTTAGGGGTGTTATTTTGGGTGGGAATGGGATAGTTTCCGTCGTCTCCGCCGGCGAAGTTGACGGAGAATATACGGGCGGCTAATCTCTAGGGTTTGGTGTTAGAGACAAGAGGTGGGGGGGAGGGTCTGAGGGGGTGGTATCGTTGGGAAAGTTATATACTTAGTGATCTGGGCTTCTTGACCGTCCGATCAAGAAACATAGACGGCCAAGATTAGACTCCTACTAAACGGCATCGTTTTGCCCTCTGCTAGACCAGACCGGGTTGAAGTGTTTGGGCCTGGATCGAGTGGTTTGACTTGGGTATTTGGGCCTAGGCAGAAGTGGCCCAGTTTAGTTCTTCATTAAGGCCCTCTTTCACTTTTTTTTATTTCCTTTTTTTTCTTATTCTCATTTATTTAATTTATTTTTGCATTTCATATTGTATTTTCTGATTTTATTAGAATACAAAAATTAAAACCTAATTCATTAAGCCAATTAATTCTTAAAAAATTGATTAAATCCAAAAGTAAAATCATAACAAATTCAACAATTGACAATTAAAAAATGCAAAATATACTATTTTTGTTATTTTCTTTAGATTTTGTTCTAAAAACAACTTAACCATTAAATAATCCTAAAACATGAATTTAGATCCTAAATGCAAATGTCATGCGTATTTTTATATTTTTCATATGAATTAAAATGCACAAATAAAATGCAAACAACTAATAGAAAATAACACAAAATTCACAAAAGTTAAAATAATGAAAGAAAAATAATTTTGTTTGGATTTCTGGGAATAGTTCATATATAGGGCAAAAGTCACGTGCTCACAACCTTCTACCGTCATACACATTACACATTTAATTAGTCTTCCTGAGTCTGAACTCGTACTGAAACATAAAATTTACTTCACTCTCAACTAGGAGACATGAAAAGATTCTTCACGTGCCCATAACTCGGAGCTACACATCCAATCACAATGGAATCATATACTTAATAGTTCATCTATCATCCAGCAGACCTTCCTCGTCACTTCCAATTTACATAGATACATCTCGTAGTGCTAACATACTCATCACATAGCTAACCAGCTGTCACTCCCACTAATAAGGACAATACCAAACATATAAGGCCAAAACACTAGCTCACACAATCAGCACTTCGGTGCTCCAGCCATAGGCAAAGACCCGCCCTCAAGTCCTCCAGACTAGCCCAACATCAAGCTCATAGAGATCATATCTCACCCCTTGATCGGGGAATCACAAGCCATCCAGGTACATCTGATACTAAGTGCTCATGTACGCATACGAACGTGTGGAAGGAATTTCAAGAGTTTCGTTTCAAGCTGAATCAAGGATGCATAACAAGAATTCAAGAATGTTAAGTTTTCCTAAAGGTTCTGCAGCCTCTCGAGGATAAATACAGACGTCTCTGTACCGATCCGCGAGACTCTATTAAACTCTCTCATGACTCGTGAGACCTAGTAACCTAGACTTTGATACCAACTTGTCACGACCCAAACCCCGCTCTGGTCATGATGGCACCTCTCGTGAGGACAAGGCCAGCCAAACTATCACAAAACACCTCTTTTAAGCAATTAAACAATTCATAAGCAGTTTCAATATGATTTAATAATATTAATTAGCGAAAGTACAACCCAACACATCGCTAATCGGGGTGTCACAAGTCACGAGCATCTATTAGAATGTAAGTACAACCACAAGGTCTAAAAGTACACTAATCAAGAATAATGAACAAAGGGAGAAGAACGATGCTGCAAACGCTGGCAGTCACCTCGTTAAACTCCTATATCTTTGACTCTGATCAGCCAAACCCACTATCGGGTGAATAAATACCTGCATATGCACACGGGGTGCAGGGAGTAAAGTGAGTACTCTAACTCAGTGAGTATTAAAGGTAAATAACAACTTAGCAGTAAGAAATCACGTAAAGCAAACCATCATGCTATATGGGAGTAGTGTAAAACCCTTTAAGAGAAGCAGTGAAGCTATGAAATTTTTAGAAATATCTTAGCTCAGTTTAAAACCTCTTTTGAAAATAACTTTTTCAGCGGTTACGCAAATGAATGCAAAACAAGTAGTGCAGATAAGCATAGAATTCCGGCTCTCGGGCACAACACTCAGTTATCAAATAATGCCACAATATCAGGTAAATATTGCAAGAAGTAGCACAAACAACATAGACAAATGAAGTAAAGTAAACACAGAGCAGTACTAGTACCGCTGCGGCGTGCAACCCGATCCACATATCGCGGCGGCGTGTAGCCCGATCAATTTATCATTGACGGTGCTCACTGGGGGTGTGCAGACTCCGGGAGGGGCCCCTTACGGCCCCAACGCAATATCAAGACATCTCGTGGCATCAATCTACGCCCTCGACATCATATCAATATCAGTATAACACGGTTGCGGTGTGCAGCCTGATCCAAACGTATCCTCATAATACAGTCCCTCGGCCTTACCCAGTCAAAGATCAACAAGCCACTCGGGCAACAGTAAAACATGATGCTCAGCCTAAAATATTTTGAAAAAATATCATTTCAAGCGTTTAAGGCATAATAAACTTGGCTGAGTTTTAAAACAGTGGAAAATACGTGATTGAGTTCAAGTATATAACTAAAACAGTGAGGAATTATCAACAACAATCCCCGAAGAGTTCAAATAGCTAGCACGAAGCCCAAATATGGCAATCAGCCCAAACTGTGATGATATCAAGCAATTTCAGACAAATACGCAGTACATTCATCAATCAGGATGGACCAAGTCGCAATCCCCAATGGTGCTCTACCCCAAGCTCGCTATCCGGCGTGCAAGTCACCTCAATATAGCACTATGATGGGCAAATCCGGGGTTTCAAACCCTCAGGATATCAATTACAATCATTACTTACCTCGAACCGGCAAAATCTCTAGCTCACGACGCCTTTGATCCTCAAATCGGCCTCCACGCGCATCGAACCTACCCAAAATCACAGCGAATTCATTACAATATGCTAAGGGAACAAAGCCCAAGCGAAAACAATCAATAACAAGCAAAAATCCTGAGATTACCAAAACCAGAGCCCCGGGCCCACTTCCCGAAACTCAGAAATTTTTATATCAACGGGCTCTTTCACTCGCCACGAGTCTATACATACCAAGAGCTCTTGAATCCGAGATCAAATGGCCCTTCAAATCCCAATTTAAAATTTCAAAAACTCAAGCCTTAGTTCTTCCCATTTTAGCCAAGTTTCCATGAATTTCAAGGTTAATTCCACAATTGAATCACGTTTTTAGTTCATAGGACTTACCTCCAATCAATCCTCTTCGAAAACCTCTTCAATTTCTCCCAAATAGCTCTCAAGATGCTCAACAATGGTGTAAAATAACTTAGGCTCGCGGAACAAAATGTTTTAAAAAGCCCTTCTGCCCAGCTAGTATTTCCTCTATGCGAACACGGTCAAACCTTCACGTTCGCGATGAACAAAATTTTTGTTGACCAAATTTACCCTACGCGAATGCGGTGACCAACTCGCGAACGCGATGTCTTGACTTATCAACTTACGGGAACGCGGTCCACACTGTGCGAACACAAAAAGAAATGTGTTGGGCCCTCAACTTCCACTATGCGTACGCGTACGTACCACCGCGAATGCGGTGCACCGGATCTTAACCTTCCGCGATCACGGATCCTATCTCGCGAACGCGTAGAACCAGACTCAGCCCTGCCGAAATTCTTCTATGCGATCGCAGCCCTTGGCACGCGATCGTGAAGACCAAAAATGCCCTATAAAGCTGTTGCAATTTTCTGCAATATTTTACAACTCTAAACTCCCCTTTAGCCATCTGAAATCACCCCGAGGCCCCCGGGACCTCAACCAAAAGCATCAACACATCCTAAAACATCATCCAAACTTGTTCCAACCATAAAAACGCCTCAAATAACACTAAAACCATCAATTCACATCGAATTCAAGCCTAAGTTCTTCTAAAACTTCCGAAACACGTATTTGATCAAAAAGCCAACCAAATCACCTCTAAATGACCTAAAATTTTATACACACATCCCAAATCACATAACGAAGCTACAACAACTCTCAGAATTCCATTCCGACCCTCGGATCGAAATCTCACCTATCAACCGGAAATCGCCAAAATACTAACTTTTCCGATTCAAGACTAATTCTACACCGGACTTCCAAAACCAATTATGATTATGCTTCTAAGTCAAAAATCACCCAACGAAGCTACCCAAATCATAAAAATTCCGATCCGAGCTCATATACAAAATAAGTCAACTCTTGGTCAAACCTTTCAAATTCAAAGCTTTCAATTAAGACTATTCTTCCAAATTCATACCGATTACCGTGAAAACCAAAACCAACGATCAACATCAGTCATAAAACATCGTATGGAGCAAGTCATGCCCGAGAACTAGCTATCAAAGTGCTAAAGCTCAAGACGGCCGGTTGAGTCGTTACACAAAGTTAACAGCACTGGGATCTGCACAAAAGAGTGTAGAGTGTGGTATCAGCACAACCGGCCTCATGTGCTGGTAAGTGCCTAGCCTAACCTCGGCAAAGTAGTGACGAGGCTAGGACCAGACTACCAAATAACCTGTGTGGTTAAATCATATACATCGAAAATAGAAACAAATAACTACAACTAAAGTTGGGCGGGGAAACATGCTATGGGAAGTAACAGGTAACAACAGAACGGCTGTAGAGAAACTTGAGAAATGCCCTAATCAATTACTAGCAAAATAAGAAAATAGAAGAACAGGCACACAAGTGATACCATTGCAGGCATGCAACCCGATCCCATTATATATGATATCGTTGTAGGCGTGCAACCCGCTCCCTTTTCTTACATTATCGTTGCAGGCGTGCAAACCACTCCCATTTCACATATCACCGTTGCAAGAGTGCAACCCACTCCTATTTTATATATTACTATTGTAGGCATACAACCCGCTTCCATTTCACATATTACCATTGCAGGCGTGCAACCCGCTCCCATTTCACATATTATCGTTGCAGACATGCAACCCGCTCACATTTCTTTTATCAACACCAATCCAAGAATCTCGACAAGGGAACAATAATATTAGCACAAATATCCCGACAAGGGAACAATAATGATAATAACATCCCGGAAAGGGAACTATAATGATAATGACATCCCGACAAGGGAACAATAATAAAATTCTCATATGAAGCGCAATAAACCACAATGAAGGCATAATAATTTCAATATAAGACTCAGGGGCATGCTTGACACCGACGTATAGATACTCGTCACCATGCCTATATGTCGTTCTCCACAATTAACACGTAACAAATAAGACCCGACTCATAATCTCTCAAGCTAAGGTTAGACCAAACACTTACCTCGATGCCACGAACACAATTCACATCTCAACTATCGATTTACCCCTTGATTCCACCACCAATTCGCTCGTGTCTAGCCATAAGTTATATCGATAAATGCTAAATGAATCAACTCCAATGCATGAAAATAAATTTTCCAAAGTTTTACCCAAAAAGTCAAAAATTGCCCCCAGGCCCACATGGTCAAAACCCGAGATTCGAACCAAAACCTGATTACCCATTCACCCCCAAGACCGAATATATAATTGGTTTTTGAATCCAAACTCAATTTTAGGTTTAACTCCCCAATTTCAATATTCTTAGGTTTTTCCCAAAGTTCCCAATTCCACCATGAAAACCCTAGATTCTAGGATGAAATCTTGTAAAAAGAAGTTAAGGAGTAAAGAAAATGAGTTAGAAATCACTTACCAATAGAAAGGTTATTTGAAAAATACCTCTTATATTTTTGGGGTTTTGAAAAATAAAAAATAACTTAAAATCGCGTTTAAATATACCCGTCTCAGACTCCTTGTGCGGACCGCACAAAAAGGAGTGCGACTATAGAGCTCTCCATGTGGACTGTAGTGACATGCTTTAGTATTTTGGCCATAACTTTCTCTACAGATGTCCAAATTGTGATTTCTTTATCTTTCTGAAAACTAGCGACTAAGGGATACAATTTTTATTTTTGAATTATATCAAAATTACTTGTAGATAAAAAGATATATGCTTCCAAAATTGGACCAGTAAACCTGTGCAGACCGTACAAAATCGAGTGTGGCCGCACAGCCCCCACCGTGGACAGCACCAAAACCAATGTGGTTAGCACTGGAGGGTTCAGAGATTTGCACTTTCTTGAACCTGCAGCATCCATGTTTTAAGCCTAAGACATCCCAGAACCTACCCGAAACTCAACCGAGCCTCGGGACTCCAAACCAAGTGTGCATACTAACTCAAAAACATCATATGGACCTACTCGTGCGATCACATCATCAAAATAACATATAAAACCATGAATTAAATCTCAAAACTCATCATTTTCATCAAGAACACTTAAAGTTATAACTCTCCCACCGAAAGTCCAACTCACCTCAAATAGACTCCATTTTTCACCAAAATTCACTGTTATCATTCAAATACTGTAACAAGTTTGTACTAGGCTCTGGAACTAAAATACGGGCCCGATAACAATGGTTTCAAATATTAATTCTTTTCTTCATTTCTTAGATAATTCAGCAGAATAATTTCTTTCAAAAATTGATTTCTAAGGCTTGGGACTTTGAAATCCATTTCCGGGCATACGCCCAAGTCCCATATTTTACTGTGGACCTCCCGGGATCTTCGGAGCACGAATCTGGGTCCATTTGCTCAAAATGTTGACCAAAGTCAACCAAAATCAAAATTTTAACTCTAGAAATTTTTATTTCTCATCTTTTCACACATAAGGCTTTCTGGATATAGGTCCGGACCATGCACATAAATCAAAGGAAGGTAAATGAGAGGTTTTTAGGCCTCAAAACACTGAATTTGTTTTCAAAATAAGTGATGAACTTTTGGGTCATCGCAATGGTGGCTGATGTTTTGAAGTTGAAAACTCTTGGAAGTTGAAAAGGTTGAGTCCCATGCAGCTAACAGTGTCAGTAAAGTTTTGAAAATCCAAGGTACCTAAATGATCTGAAATTAAAGTTGGAAGAAAGAAGCCAAAAATGAGAGGCCTACAAGGGCGAAACCAAGTTGAAAAAGGTAAAGTCCCACGCGACTAGCCATTGCGCCAAAGTTTGAAGAGCAAAAGTTCCCTAATGCTCCGGAAAAAAAAAGAAAAGGAAGTCAAAAAGGAAAAACCTTCGAAGGCAAAATAAAGTCGAAAAGGATGATTTCCACCGATCAACCGTCATGGCAAAGTTTGGAAAAGCCAAAGTTTCTCTTGGGTCAGAAATGCAATCGATATTCAGGAAACAACCAGTAGAAGATGAAAAGGGCCGAGATCAAGTAATCGAGGCCACAAAACCAACCACCGTTTCAAATTGACAAATTGTTCTTTGTTTGAAAAATAGGAAACAGGTATAATTCAAAGCAAACTTGCAATAAGCAAGCACAACCAAAAAGAAACTGCGCAAGGGCTAGAAATAGCTTTGCAGCAACAATCCAAAAAAAAAAAAGAGGAAGTCCCTTCCAAAATTCTTTCCTGCATTCACTCATATCATGAAATAAATAATTAAAAAAAATAAGAAAAGAAAGAAGAAAGAATAGAAGAAGAAAGATTAAAAAGCATGGTAGCCTAGGGTCCCCAATCTCTAGCTACATTTTCTCAACATAGGGTCCCATTCCCTAGTCGCTCTCAGCATAACCTGGTAGTCTTTTCCATTACAGGGTTCCACTCCCTAGTTGATTCCCAGCATAACCCGTGGACCTCCCCGGCATAACCCGGAGACCTTTTTCTTTTCCGACATAACCTAATGACTTTTCCAGTATAACTTGTGGACCTTCCCGGTATAACCCGAGGACCTTTTTCTTTTCCGACATAACCCGATGACTTTTCCAGCATAACACGCGGACCTCCCCGGCATAACCCCGAGGACCTTTTTTTTTCTTTTTCGGCATAACCCGATGACTTTCCAGGCATAACCCGTGGACCTCCCCAGCATAACCCGAGGACCTTTTTCTTTTCCGGCATAACCCGATAAATTTTTTGGCATAACCCGTGGACCTCCCTGGCATAACCCGAGGACCTTTTTCTTTTCCGGCATAACCCGAAGACTTTCCCAGCATAACCCGTGGACCTCCCCAGCATAACCCGAGGATCTATATCTTTTCCGATATAACTCGATGACTTTCCCGGCATAACCCGATGACTTTTTTCTTTTTCGGCATAACCCGAGGATTTTTTTCTTTTCCGGCATAACCCGATGACTTTTCTGGCATAACCCATGGACCTCCTCAGCATAACTCGAGGACTTTTTTCTTTTCTGGCATAACCCGTGGACCTCTCCGGTATAATCCGATGACCTTTTTCTTTTTCGGCATAACCCGTGGACCTCCCCGACATAACCCGAGGACCTTTTCTTTTCCAGCATAACTCGAGGACCTTTTTTTCTTTCTTTTTTTTCAGCATAACCTGATGACTTTCTCGGCATAAACCAAGGACCTTTCCGGCATAACCTGGCCATTTTTTCCAGCATAACCTGGTAATTTTCCCAACTTGGGACCTCCGATCCACATTTGATTGCATTTTAGATATAGGGTTTCCACTCCCTAATCTTCTTTTCTCAGGAATACACAATTCATATTTTAATTACTTTCAATAAAGAAATAGCTTAAATTTTGTTACAATAACTCATGAAATTTTCCTAGGGAAAACTGAGTCAGAAAATTTTTATTCGTTTGTTTATTTTGGTGCCTGAACAGATTTTCACCATGAGACACAAAGTTTGAGATGACCAAAAGAAGAAGTCTCAACCCAAATAAAAGAAAAGAAGAACAAAAAAAGAAGTGAACTTCAAGTGTACAAGCGGAGAAAAGATGCGGACTGCTCAAGATATGACTGAAGTCGCAAGCTTTGCATGTCCCGCTTTGATCCGAAGAGCTGAAGAAAAATCAACCAGTGTTTGCAGCTAACGAGCATCAAGATTCAAATTAGAGTCTGTAGGAAGAACTAGCCAAGACTCAAGATCAAGCTTCAGAAGATTTATAGATAGGAATCTTATAACTCGTAGCTGATAGGTGTTGTTAGTCTTTTTCATTTTGATGTAATAACAGGACTGTGGACTGGAGCCTCGATGGAACCTCACTCGAGTCTCGAACTCATCACTCCATCATCTTTTCAGAACTACACCGACCTGATTCCTTTATAGCCAAGGATATGTAGGCAACCTCCGGAGCAAGGTTCGCTCAAACGTTTTCAAAATGCTTCCAAATGGAGTTTCAAACGGGCAAAAATTGCTCGTAATTGCTCATTTTATCTTTGTCGAAAACTCTTCATGTTTTCGAGCAAAGAGGGGCAGCTGTGAGCACCTAATTTTTTCCCTACATGAAAATAACTCCTAAAAATAAACCAAAAATGATTTTTAAAGGATTTTAGAAGTTTTCTTTATCCAGTTGAATTTCATGTATTTTTAATATTTTAAAATCATAGAAAAATTATAAAAAAAATATCACGTTTAAATTTAATGTCATCTTATGTCCAATTTGCATGTAGGAATTACTTTTATTAAGAAAAATAATTATTTTTACATGTTTAGATTTTTAGCCTTTAAAATTAGCATTTTTTCTTTAATTTTAAGTTAATTAGTTGTTTCAATTTAAAAAATAAATAGAAAATTTTAATTTTTACAAAAATAGATTGATTTAGGATCTTAATTAATTTAATTATATATTTTTTTAAAACAAAGAAAAAGAAAATAGGAAGAATATATATTTTGGTTTTGTTTCTTTAAAATTGGGCCAATTAATTGTTTAGACCCAAATCCCTTCAAGCCCATTACCCCATCCTTAACCCTAGACCCCTTCCCATATATACACATATTTTTTAATAGACCTACGGACTACAACTTAGAGTTATCCGCCATTTTACACAAAAGCAAAGACCCTCTCCTCCTCGTTCTTCATCTTTCTCAGAGCTAGGGAGACCCTACCCATCGGATTTGCTCCTTCACATTTGAACTCTTGAGCTTGCACTTTCTGCTAATCACTTGAAGTTCCAAAGGAATAAAAATATCTGTAGTGTTTCTACAACAAAGTTCCTAATTAGTCCTCCTCTTTTTTCAACATACAAACCCAGAAGAAATACTACTTACTTTCCTGTACATAGAACTAAAATCTTGTGCAAACACACCCCAGATGATGAACCACAAGACTCTTTTAGGAAAAGTGAAAATAAATGGGGTAAGTTGTCATTAGTAGCGGTGGCAGCTGGGGTATTGATAGTGAGGTCAGTAGATCCAGCTTCAGCTACTAAGACTGGTGGTCGAGTTGTTGGTCAGGCTTTTCGATCTTCAGCTCCTCGCTCTTCTTCACCTAGGATCAGTAATTCTAGTTCAAGGGATGGATTTCGCTTTAAACATGGGTCTGAACCTATGTTTAGCTTGAGTTCCCCTTTGACAATTTGAGTTCTGATATAAGGTTCCGGTCTTGGTTCAGATCTCTAGCAAGTTTAAGGTTGAATCTCTTTATTTGGACGTGAATTGGTAAATGAAATTGCAGTAAATCGAGGTCGGTCCTTACTATTTTTTTTATTTACAGTTCTGAGTCGTTATTTTCATTTTGTTTGCTTACAAATCCATATTCATGTGTTTGCTTTTGGTATTTGTTGAAGAATTTTTTATTATGTTCATATCATGCTTTGCCACAAGTTTGAATTTTATTGTTCTATACTCCCCGAACCACGTTATATGATAAGTGCACCATTTCTTTTGATTGAACATTGAGGTATTATTTTGGTTAATTAGTTAATAAAGTGGGACGTATGATTTTAATCACGTTGAAATGAGTAAGTAACATGGATTACATTGCGAATTTAGTAGAATACAATTTTAGTTTTGTTTGAGTGGGTTCCTAGACTTTCTTTATTTTTTTTAAAAAATTAATATATAAAATAACCAAGTTGAACCAAATGGACCCTTTTTTCAACTTGGCTTGTAAAATTAGATTTGGTCTTAGTGAAACACGCCGTTGGGAATAATTCTGAACTTAGAAGGGACTGCAGTTGAATAAGTAAAGTCCATGAGCTCAGTTGGCATTAGCTTTATTCTTTTTTTTTACGCTTGTTTTTAATGTATTGGGCCTGCTATTGGCCCAGACCTTTGTCCAAATAACTAAAGTCATGCTTTATATTTCCTTACCCATAATCCATGGCTTAAGTCAAAAATAGTTGTAACTAAAAACATCCCTTTACTACTTTAATTATGCAAGTTTCTTTTTTCTAAGGTGTGCCTTATATCTTTGAATCCTCTATGACCCTCATATTAGTACTAAAACATAGATATTAAATAATATTAAATAATTATAGTTTGCTTTAGACTCGATTTAGACTAGTATTGAGATTATATATATGTTCGCGTAACATAATTACAAATTTAATTCTAAAAAAAAAGTAACTCGAGGGATGCATTGGTGAAACTTCAACCAAACTTTTATTAATAAAAATAACAAAGCATTATTAATTGTGGACACATTCGCATGATATGATTTTTGACGCGCCAAAAAGAAAAGAGTATACGTACGCGTAACTCAATTCTTTAATTACGAACAATTCAAGTGATTAAAAGCGGTTGAAAGATAAATGTATATAGGTCCTAAAAATGAGTAGTTAAACAATTTAAGCCATGTATAACTCACTAAGCGACCGTGCTAGAATCACGGAACCCAGGAATTCCTAACACATTCTCCCCGGTTAATAGAATTCCTTACATAGAATTTCTGGTTCGCAAACTTTTAAATAAAGTCAAAAATTTCCTCGATTCAGGATTTTTAAATAAACCGATGACATGTGACACCATAACAAATATCCTAAGTGGCGACTTTGAAAAAATAAATTAAATAATCTCATTTCGAATAATGTCACTTTAATTAGAAAAACTCTCTTATATACCCTCGGGTGCGTAAAAAGGATGTGTGACAACCACATTGGCGACCCATTGGGGATATTTCAATTCTCTGATGGAGCCATTGGCGAGTAATTTATCAACCTCCTTGCTGACCGCCTCATTTATTGCGGCATTGAATTTTCTCCTTATTTGCCATACCGGCGGATAAAGTGGATCGACATTTAGCCTGTGTGGCGATATCCCTTGGGATTCCTGGCATATATGAGTGGGAGAAAGAAAAAAAAATCAAAGTTATTAGTTAAAAACTCATGATACTTAAATGGATCCGAGAGGTTGTGTCAAATATAAGCCTTTTTTGTGCCGTAGGTGTTATCCAATTGGACGGGATCGAGATCTTCTATGGTTGCCTTGCAAGCCTCTATGGTGTCCGGGTCTTTGATGGTCTCTACTTGTATGTCGGGTTTGGTTCCCAACATGGCTGATTGCTATGCTTTTTCATTTGTCCCCTTTAGTTGTTTGGTATGTGTGCAATCTTAGGCGATCCAGTAGCATTCTTGGGCGGTACGTGGCTCGCTTTGGATGTTGAATATCCCCCATGGGGTGGGAAATTTGATTACTTAATCAAAGTTTGAAGGGACGGTTCGCATGGCGTGTATCCATGGTCGTCCTATGATTTCGTTATAAGTCGTTTCCTGGTTTATGACGTGGAATTTTGTTTCCAGGGTGACGCTTCCTGCCAGGACAGGTAGCAATATTTCTCCAGATGTCCACTCTACTGCATTATTAAAACACGTTAGTGTTATGCAACGCGGTATTATTTTATCCTCGAGTCTCATCTACACGTGAACTCGCAGGTGAATAATACACGCGCAGCTTCCATCATCCATCATTATTCTTTTTACATCAGTATCCACGATGCGTAATGTTATAACCAAAGCATTATAGTGAGGGGAAGACAAACCATCGGCATCTGACGTATCGAAGATGATACTGTCTTCGAGGTCGTCATACTGTTTGTGTGCAACTGTCCATTTGAGTTTATGTGTGGTGTTGAATTTTATATGGTTGACCACCACATCATCGCTGCCGCCATTGATCATTTGGATGGTACGAGCTAGTGATGGTGGTTTTGGAGGCCTTTGAGGTTGAACCCATGCTCGAGCGAAGTTGGCTCGTCCTTTATGGCTTAGTAGTTCTCTCAGATACCCCTGATTTAACATCCTCACCACTTCTTGTCGCAGACCTATGCAATCTTTGGTCTTGTGCCCTCTCTCCTGGTGGAATTCACATAGGATGTTTGACCTCCTAGTACTTGGATCCGATTTCATCTTCTGCGGCCACTGCACCTTCGTGCCCAGTTATTCCAGTGCGTACACTATCTCTAAAGGGGAAACACAAAATTTATGAGTAGATAGTAGTGGAGGCATACCTCTTACGTTGCAGAGGGGTGCAACGTGTCGGGGCGTGACATCCGCATGTCGTAGAGGGGGTGGATTGGATGTTTGGACATAGGGTTGATGCCTTTCTTGATTAAAACGTATTATCACTTTGCCCGTCATTATGTCGATCTCTCCTCGGCTCGGTCTAGACTGATGTTAATCACTGAAGTAGGCCATTGAGTTCATCCTCTTCTGCCCTCACTTCGGCGCAATAGGTGTTGTGGATCTCTTCCACGTGGTATGGGGTACTTCATGAGTCTACCGAGTAATTTTTTGGTTGCCTTTGATCCGCTCCTATTTAACCCTTTTTGAAAGGCTGCTACTGTCATTTTCGGCAGGATCATTCTTACTCTATTGAATTGGACTAGGAAATCCCGAATCGTCGGTTGTGGTTGGTTAAATTTGTACCCATACACACCCTACCAAACGACCCCTTAATGTTTTTATCTTGTAGAGGCCCTAATTAAAAAAAATTATGTGGTAATTTGATAAATTTTGAATATCTATAAATATCCTCTACGTCAAGATTTATTGGAGTGTAGGCTTCCCGAAACTTGAATACCTTAAGTAGCCTTCGATTTTGTATTGAGAAGGCCATGTGAAATTTTGGTAAAAAGATACCAATCGAGTATGTGAAATGGGTCCCACCATGATAATGACACTTTAAAAGTGATGCAAAGCAATTTACAAAAGAGAGTTCAAAATACAAAGAATTTAAGGAGAAAATTTTAGTAATAAGGAGATAAAAGTAAGGTCAAAACAAATTTCTGTAAAAGCTAATTCTACAAAACAGGTAGAACCTGACATTTTGTCCATTAATACGGACCGTGCAAGAATATATACCTCCAATGCAAGTAGAACGACTAAATTAACCTCGTGATTGCCAACATGTTTGTTTTTGGTTGTAAAGATAAGCTTGCATTAAACATAATTAAAGTAGGTACAGGGAGGTAGATGTAGAGGCATCCATATCATAGTTGTTTGGTATGCAGGAAATAGTAGTAGAAATATTAGGTGTCGTATTGTGAGTATGACTACAAAAAGGACTATTTAAAACTTGTCACGACCCCAATCCCGGTCGTGATGGTGCCCAACACAATTGCTAGGCAAGCCCGACCATTTACACTCTCAACTCGAGCATGAAGCTCAAAAACCATTTAATTAATTATCATTAATAGTAGTGAAGCTAAAAGTTTTTAACTGATAGAGTAAACAAGCCAAATATCCAAATAATACTGAGAAATCTCCCAAAGACCTGGGGTCATGAGTCTAGAGCCTCTAACATTAAAGTATTATAAGACTGTAATAATACATAGTCTGAAATATGCGGAAAGACAAATAATAAGGGATAGGGGAGGAGTCGGGTCCTGCGGACGTCAGGCAGCTACCTCGACAACTCCGGATAAACTTTGAAATCAGCAAAAGCTCAGCTAAACTCCCGAGATACCTGGATCTGCACACATGGTGCAGGGAGTAAAGTGAGTACTTCCAACTCGGTGGTAATAGACATATATAATGGCTGAAAGTAAGAAAACCCGAAATACAACAATGCAAAGCTATAACCAATACTTCTACACATTTAACAGTGTAATAACCACAATTAATGACAGATAATACAGGCAGGTATAGATGTATGAATGCAATGCAATGCACATGACCGCTGCGGCGCGCAACCCGATCCATTTGGGTACCCGCGCTCACTGTGGGGATTCAGACTCCGGAGGGGCTCCTACAGCCCAAGCGCAATATCATAGTAACATACGCTGTGGCATGCAGCCCGATCCACTATCAGTCCAGCTATATGCATGCAAGCCACACAGGTACAGTCAAACTTACCATTCTTAGTTTCGATTACCAGTAATTATAATTAGGTGTTCAAAACCTTAGAATTTTACTAGCCATTTCGAGACAATGTTTAGCTCAGGACTGATATCATGAAAACATGCTATATATCATGGAAACAGTGATAATAATCCCTATGGGATCCAAATAATCGGCACGCATCCCAAATATATCCATAACCATCCAAGTAGGAGGTTTACTAGCTAATTTATAGCCAACAACACAGTACAACATCACTCGGGCTGACTAAGCCATAGTCCCCAATCACAATCGACCCCGCACTCACCGTAGAGTACGTGTCTCGCCTCAATATAGCGTCACAGTGTGATATACCGGAGTTTCAAACCCTCATGTCATCATCTACATCTATTACTCACCTCAAGCCGGACGCAAAACTAGTCCTCCATGCCTTTTCCTCTCGAATCCGCCTCCTCGCGCGTCGAATCTAGTCAAAACCGCAATGAATACATTACAATAGGCTAATGGAACATAACCCAATTGAAATTACTCAAAAAATACCCAAAAACACGAAGTTGGCAAAACCCGAGCCCCGGGCCCACTCCTCAAAAAATTTTGAAATTTACATCACTGGATTCCTCGTCTCGCCACGAGTCTTTACATATAAATTTTATCAAAATCGGAACTCAAATGGCCTTTCAAATCCCAAAAATTCATTTTTCAAAACCAAGCCCTAGTTTTTACCATTTTAGCTAAATTTCCAAGATTTCATTGATGGATTTCAGAATAAAAACGAATTTTGAGTCCAAGAAACTTACCTCCAAACGTTCCCCCTTGAATCCCTCGTTAATCTCCTTCAAAAATCTCCAAAAACGAGCAACTATGGGTGAAAAATGAGCCCAAAATCGCGACTGATGTGTTTTAAAACATTCTGCCCAGGTATTTTACTCTTAGCGATCGCGGAAAATGCTTCGCGATCGCGGAGAACAATTTTCCAGCCCAAAATTTACTATTCGCGATCGCGTTCAACCCTTCGCGATCGCGATGAACAATTCCAGCTCCTCCGGACAGCCTTCAGTATAATGGTCATAACTTTTTGTACACAACTCCGAATGACAAATGGTTTGATGTTCTGGAAACTAGACACATAGGGATACAACTGTCATATGTTTCTCATTTCTTGAATCCTTATACATTGCGAGATATAAGCTTCCAAATTCATTCATGTGTATTAGAGATTCTTCTCGGATAGCCTATAGTGTAACGTCCATAACTTTTTTTACAGATGTCCAAATTACAATTTATTTAGCTTTCTGGAAACTAGACACGAAAACTTTTGTTTTTGAATCACCTTACAATTCCTTGTAGATAAAAATATATGAGCTTCCGAATTAGGATCAGTGCAACAAAAATTTTCCTTCTTCGCGATCGCGAAGCATTTTACGCGATCGCGATTCATTAACTTGTTTCTCACATTTTACTCACCGCGATCGCGAACCATTGTCCGCGATCGCATAGAACACTGATGCAGACAGAAACCAACAGTTAAAAATAGCCTAGAAATGGTCCGAAACCACCCCGAAACTCACCCGAGGCCCCCGGGACCTCAACCAAAAGCACCAACGCATCCTAAAACCTCATTCAAACTTGTTCCAATCATCAAAACACATCTGACAACACCAAAATCATCAATTCATCGGATTCAAGCCTAAGTTCTTTAAAAACTTCCGAAATGCACTTTCAATCAAAAACCCAACCAAACGACGTCCGAATGACCTAAAATTTTGCACACATATCCAAAATCACCTAACGAAGTTACATCAACTCTTGGAATTTCATTCCGACCCTCGGATCAAAATCTCACTTATCAACCGGAATTCGCCAAAATTCAAACTTCGCCAATTCAAGCCTTATTCTACACCGGACCTCCAAATTCAATTCCGATCGCACTCCTAAGTCACAAATCATCACCCGAAACTAGTCGAATCATCAGAAATCCATTCCGAGCCCTCTAACTCATAAGTCAATATCCGGTTGACTTTTCCAAACTAACCTTCTCTTAAAGAGACTAATTGTCTCATTTCCAACCAAATTCTATCCGAATTACTTCAAATTCACCAAACACATATAATGAAACATATAGAAGCATAAAATGGGAAAAACGGGGGCGGAGATACATGAGACGACGGGTCGGGTCGTTACATCCTCCCCAACTTAAACAAACACTCGTCCTCGAGCGTACCCAGAGGTGTACTAGAAGCCAACCAATATCTAAATGACCTTACCNGCCGTACAACCACATTGCACTTCCAAACCCATACACAAGATCAGAACTTCACATCTATACTCAGAATAAACTCGAAACGATAGTCTCCATTCACGGCAGTTGCCCAAAATACTCAATTACCGATAGGAACCTCTTATTAGCTAAAGTCTTATTCCAACTCTTTCATATACTACCAACGATAAATAAAACACGTGATAAACCGTAATCATTCCTCAGGTCACCCATACATGAAACCACTTCCTTGTTGACTAATACCACAACAGATTTCCGGGCCAAACCTCGATATGGACCCTCTAATCAGCTAAAATCACATCTGTTTGCATTTATTAATGACTCCAACGATCACCTCGAATTCAACACACCACTCTGGTGATATGATATCTCATCACAGGCCTAAGCCACAACTTGCATAATCCGCACACCAATGATCGGCGGTCTGAACATACTCAAATCATGACAAATGACTCAAACAAAAGAGCTGAAACTGAAATTCCTCAGAACCATCACAACATAAGGCTGGGACCCCGTCCCACATCATAGAAATAGAATACATGTATCTACCCCGAAGGGTCTAATCTCCATGTAGCCTCGCTACAATGNCTCACATCCATGGTGAAGCAAGTAATATACATCGTTCAATCCTGATAGGACATAACCGACGCACCATTCGCCGAGCAACACCCAATACAGACTTTCTTTAGAAATCAGGAAGCAAGGCATACAAAATAACATATGGAAAACTATTCTCAACATCACACTGTTGCAGAGTGCAACCCGATCCAGATAATATACCCATGGCGGCGTGCCACCCGATCCATACATATATCTCACCGAAGGAGATGCACATCGAGCCAAATTTGCTCATTACAACAAAATACTGAGTGCATAACAATATCTACATATAGCGTTATAAGCTACCAAAGCTCAAGCACAATCCGAAAATCATAACGCCTCACAGCACCGAAAGAGCACCTCATAGATCTCCTCAGATCACTAACAAGTTCAATAACGAGAGATTAAACCTATCCCTCAATAATACATATCAGGGCCAACCAAGCCATCTCAATCTGAATACGTAGCCACATTGGCCTGCCAACGAACTCAATGCCAAGAAGCCTTAACCTGCTCCTTCCATTTTTTTTTTGAAACATATACCCCCGTCAAATCATTATGATTAGCAACATCGTTTCCTTATCATACGAGGATCATTCACCCAAATCCTCTGAAGATCGATTTCTTATATCACCTGCAGCTGCCCATGCCGCTTAAGAATTTAATGACTTTCCATACCGAACTGAACCGAGCTTTACACACACAATTCCCAATCTTCCACAACATAACGCATATACCATACCACATTAGGATATCATGAGAACTTGTATCTCCCTTCCGCACCACAGACATCGACGCACTCAACTAGTCAAGAACTTTCATTGATCCCATTTAGAAGAAAATCATTTCACACTCCATGCTTTGCATACCCATAAGAAATATACTCATCTTCAAACCACGGTAAAACCCAACAAGAACATCTCTGCCAACTTCATTTGTTCGAGCTAAACTGCCAGGACTGAATCCTTCTATCTAAACCGAGCTGAGCAAGCCATCAAAGCTCAAGAGCATTGCTGTAAATTGTCTGTAAAAGCCCATTACTTAGAACACATACAAGGAATTAATCATATCTTTACCATACCGATTCGGTCTATTATCAAGCTGTTCCATCTCTCAAATTTCTCTTTTTATTCATCATCAACTTGATATTCATCCTTGCTGTAGCATCACAATGCCTCAATCCAGGCCTACCACATGAGACTCAAACAAAAGACCACACTGTCTAAGACCCATAGGCCACCGAATACTCTCTCAATGCTTCCCAGAAATACCACGTTCCAGAATTATTTACTTGAAGGACTTCCTGCGAATCGGAATTAGTTATCATTACTTCCCAGATATTGATACATAGGATCCCATAATTAACATAAAAAATACCACAAGCCTCGACATTCCCCATGAATAAACAGTCTCTGACCACATACACAACCTTAGACACCTGATGATTACATGCAAAATCTTGAACACATTAAAACCATTCTCGAGAGTCATTCACTTCTATTCCAACTGCAAGTTACCTGACTTTACGAACAAAACCACTCGTGCCTTATTAGCACTCTGACACCGTAGGATATGATCTTATTCCAATACAAACGAACATCTTCCTTTTCTATACACTGAGCATTCTTTATCAACAGCAGCTCAAGACATCCTATTATTTCCTCACATCTACGAAGCACTATATGACCTTTATCAAAATTTTGCTTTACTCGTGCCATCCTCGGCTCATTTCTGCAACCAGGAATGATCCGCCACCATACCTCAAAAAGGAACCAACATAGCATATAACCGTGCAATCAGCTAATCAACCGCAACCTCCCCAACTTGGCTCAAGCCACCTATCAGCACACATTTAATAACCCATAATACTTTTACTCTAATGATGCCACAATATTATAGTGAGATTAGACTCAAATCACTTATAAGTTGTGCAAACACGGATCATCTAGTATTATAACTCTTTTGCAATTCTCTCATTCATTCTGCAACAGTTAAGCCCACTCTAGGCAACAAAATTTATACTAAG
>MU777962.1:84724-99500 GCA_026770625.1 Nicotiana glauca
ACCGCCACATGTAATGTACTTTACTTTCCAACTAAGAGACATGAAAATATTCTTTACGCGCCCATAACTCGGGGCTACACAACATATTACAATAGGAATCGAACACTTACCAGCTCATCTATCATTTAGCAGACTCTTTCGTCACTACCAAGTCATATAGATACATCTTGTAATACTAACATACTCACCACATGGATATCCAACTGCCATTCCGGCTAATAGGGACAATATCGAACATATAAGTTCAGAACACTTACTCACACAATCATCACCTCGGTGCTCAAGACCTAGGCAAGATCCGGCCTAAAGTCCTCCGGACTGGCCCAACATCGAACTCACGGGATCACATCTCGCCCCTTGATCAGGGAATCACAAGCCATCAGGGCACTTATAATACCGAGCGCTCATGTGCGCATACAGACATGNATGCAGCCTCTCGAGGATGAATACAGACGTCTTCGTACCAATCCGCGAGACTCTACTAACCGGCTCATAACTCATGAGGCCTAGTAACCTAGGCTCTGATACCAACTTGTCACGACCCCAATCCCGGTCGTGAAGGCGCCCAACACAATTGCTAGGCAAGCCCGACCATTTACACTCTCAACCTGAGCATGAAGCTCAAAAACAATTTAATTAATTATCATTAACAGTAGTGAAGCTAAAAGTTTTTAACTGATAGAGTAAACAAGCCAAATATCCAGATAATACTGAGAAGTCTCCCGAAGACCTGGAGGTCATGAGTCTAGAGCCTCTAACATTACAGTATAATAAGACTTTAATAATACATAGTCTGAAATACGCAAAAAGACAAATAACAAGGGATAGGGGAGGAGTCGGATCCTGCGGACGTCAGGCAGCTACCTCGACAACTCCGGATAAACTCTGAAATCAGCAAAAGCTCGGCTAAACTCCCGAGATACCTGGATCTGCACACATGGTGCAGGGAGTAAAGTGAGTACTTCCAACTCAGTGGTAATAGACATATATAATGGATGAAAGTAAGAAAACCCGAAATACAACAATGCAAAGCTATAACCAATACTCCTACACATTTAACAGTGTAATAACCACAATTAATGATAGATAACATAGGCATGTATAGATGTATGAATGCAATGCAATGCACATGGATCCATTTGGTTACCCGCGCTCACTGTGGGGGTTCAGACTCCAGAGGGGCTCCTACAGCCCAAGTGCAATATCATAGTAACATACGCTGCGGCATGCAGCCCGATCCACTATCAGTCCAGCTATATGCATGCAAGCCACACAGGCACAGTCAAACTGACCATTCTTAGTTCCGATTATCAGTAATTATAATTAGGTATTCAAAACCTTAGAATTTTACTAGCCATTTCGAGACAATGTTTAGCTCATGACTGATATCATGAAAACATGTTATATATCATGAAAACAGTGATAATAATCCCTACGGGATCCAAATAACCGGCACGCAGCCCAAATATATCCATAACCATCAAAGTAGGAGATATACCAGCTAATTTATAGCCAACAACACAATACAACATCACTCGGGCGGACTAAGCCATAGTCCCCAATCACAATTGACCCCGTACTCACCGTAGAGTACGTGTCTCGCCTCAATATAGCGTCACAGTGTGATATACCGGGGTTTCAAACCCTCAGGTCATCATCTACATCTATTACTCACCTCAAGCCGGCCACAAAACTAGTCCTTCATGCCTTTTCCTCTCGAATCCGCCTCCTCGCGCGTCAAATCTAGTCAAAACTGCAATGAATACATTATAATAGGCTAATGGAACATAACCCAATTGAAATTACTCGAAAAATACCAAAAAATACGAAGTTGGCAAAACCCGAGCCCCGGGCCCACTCCTCGAAAAATTCCAAAATTTACATCACTGGATTCCTCGTCTCGCCACGAGTCTTTACATATAAATTTTATCAAAATCGGAACTCAAATGGCCTTTCAAATCCCAAAAATTCGTTTCTCAAAATCAAGCCCTAGTTTTTACCATTTTAGCTAAATTTCCAAGATTTCATTGATGTATTTCAGAATAAAAACGAGCTTTGAGTCCAAGAAACTTACCTCCAAACGTTCCCCCTTGAATCCCTCGTTAATCTCCTTCAAAAATCTCCAAAAATGAGCAACTATGGGTGAAAATTGAGCCCAAAATCGCGACTGATGTGTTTTAAAACATTCTGCCCAGGTATTTTACTCTTCGTGATCGCGGAAAATGCTTCGCGATAGCGGAGAACAATTTTCCAGCCCAAAATTTACTATTCGCGATCGCGGTCAACCCTTCGCGATCGCGATGAACAATTCCAGCTCCTCCGGACAGCCTTCAGTATAATAGTCATAACATTTTGTACACAACTCCGAATGACAAATGGTTTGATGTTCTAGAAACTAGACACATAGGGCTACAACTATCATATGTTTCTCATTTCCTGAATCATTGTACATTGCGAGATATAAGCTTCCAAATTCATTCATATGTATTAGAGATTCTTCTCGGATAGCCTATAGTGTAACGTCCATAACCTTTTCTACAAATGTCCAAATTATAATTTATTTAGCTTTCTGGAAACTAGACACAAAGGGCTACAACTTTTGTTTTTAAATCACCTTACAATTCCTTGTAGATAAAAATATATGAGCTTCCGAACTAGGATCAGTGCAACAGAAATTTTCCTTCTTCACGATCGCGAAGCATTTTACGCGATCGCGATTCATTAACTTGTTTCTCACATTTTACTCACTGCGATCGTGACCCATTGTCCGCGATCGCATAGAACACTGATGAAAAGAGAAACCAGCAGTTAAAAATAGCCTAGAAATGGTCCGAAACCACCCCGAAACTCACCCGAGGCCCCCGGGACCTCAACCAAAAGAACCAACGCATCCTAAAACCTCATTCAAACTTGTTCCAATCATCAAAACACATCTAACAACACCAAAATCATCAATTCTATCGGATTCAAGCCTAAGTTCTTTAAAAACTTCCGAAATACACTTTCAATCAAAAACCCAACCAAACGACGCCCGAATGACCTGAAATTTTGCACACATATACAAAATCACCTAACGAAGCTACATCAACTCTCAGAATTCCATTCCGACCCTCAGATCAAAATCTCACCTATCAACCTGAATTCGCCAAAATTCAAACTTCGCCAATTCAAGCCTAATTCTACACCGGACCTCTAAATTCAATTCTGATCGCACTCCTAAGTCACAAATCATCACCCGAAACTAGTCGAATCATCGGAAATCCATTTCGATCCCTCTAACTCATAAGTCAACATCCGGTTGACTTTTTCAAACTAACCTTCTCTTAAGGAGACTAATTATCTCATTTCCAACCAAACTCTATCCGAATTACTTTAAATTCACCAAACACATATAATAAAACATATAGAAGCATAAAACGGGAAAAACGGGGCAGAGATACATGAGACAACGGGTCGGGTCGTTACAAAACTGCCATGCATATATTGTCGATGTTGTTATGGCCGAAAGTCTGGTCATCACCAGCCATTTATTGCACTATTATACATTGTGTCTTCCTTAGACGAGGGACACTAGTTTGGTCCTTCCGCAAAAAAGTTTTAACAAAATCTGGTGGTTCTTCAAAAAATAATGGTTTAGTTGTTGTTGATAGATTGCATCCAGCTTTAGCTAAACCATCAGCCACTTCGTTGCCCTCCCTGTAGGTGTGCTCCACTATGGCATTACGCAATTGGCCCAGGAGGTACCTGCAGTCAGTGATCAAGTTAGAATAATGCATATTATCACAATGTAACATATGTCATAACTGCACAACATCAATGTTAACTTCTAACGAAATCAAATTGCGTTTATGTGCCAATTCCAATCCAAAGTATAGCGCCAGAAATTCTGCTTGGATGGTATTTGCATTTTCCAAGTTACCAACAAACCCTATTATCCAACGTCCCTGGCAGTCACGTATAACCCCTCCCATACCTGCTTTGCGAGTCGTTGATGACATAGCCCCATCTGTGTTTAGTTTATAAAAACTGGGCTTGGGTGGTATCCAGCTAATATGCTGCACGACATAGTTCCTTTTTTGGGAGAATTTGGCAGCCAAGTAGGTGAATTCTAACGCACTATTGGTTATTTGCCTAAGTGAAAGTCTCTTTGTCACATTGTTAAAGAGGTTATTGTTTCGATTTATCCAAATGTACCATAATGTGTATGAAGTAAAGGTTTTTGCATTAATAAGATGAGGCATGTGGATTGTATTTTTGTTGATTAGTTGACCTATCCATTGATTTGGGTGGACATTTGGAAGTATGGAGTTAGTAATGCGAGTCATGTCGTGCCATATGTGGAGTATGACTGGACAATGTAGAAGGAGATAAGTGGTAGATTCTGGTTGTGTGTGACATAGTCTACAAAGATCACTTGGAATTATTCCAATATGGTGTAGTTATTTGGATGTTAGTAATTTATTGTGCATTATAAGCCAAAGAAAAGTTTTTAATTTGGGAGGTATTTGTATTTTCCAAATCCAATTGTGTGGAGCTATGTGTGCATGCAAGATTAAATCATGTTGAATTAGCTTTAAGTATATTGAATTGGTAGTGAGAAAACCTCGAGTGGAGAGGCTGCAATATATAGTGTCTACTGTGTGAGTGTATTTTGGGACATGGATCTTATTAATAGTAGTTCTGATATGATCAGGCAGTTGGAATGGGATAGCTGCCCAATTCTAGTCGTTTTGGCATCTATAGGTCGCAATCTTTCTGCTATTATGTTCTAGGGGAATTGGACCAATTAGAAGAGATCGTAGAGTAGTGTCTGGGGGCAATCCATGCCTCATTCCAGAAATTTAATGTAGAATTAGTGCCAACATTCCATTGTATTCCATGTTGATAGTTACCCCAACCCTTAATAATGGTGTTTCAAGTGTTTGAAGAGTTTATACGAACACGTTTGTCTTTATACTTAGCGAGAAGCGTCTGTGCTCATAATTGTGTGTAGGAGTGGAATACCTTCCCAAGCTAATCATGCCAAAATTGCCTCATTTTTCAAATGAAGCCTCTGGATATCTAGCCCTCATAAGTGTTTAGGCATTAGTAACTGTTTTCCAATTTACTAAATAAAGTCTTTTTTTTGTTGTGTAGTTCCCCATAGAAAGTTGCGCATATATTGTTCTATTTTATTTAAAATTTGTTTGAGGATAGCTATGTGTTGCATTATGTGGTTAGGGTGAGCACACAATGTGGATTTAATAAAGGTAATTCTTCCCAGAAAAGATAGGAATTTTGTTTTCCATCCGGCAAGTCTAGCCTTGAAGTTGTTTAGCAAGAACTGGAAATCAGATTTACTAGGTCTTTGTTGGAACAGTGGGAAACCTAGGCTTGGCAAATATCTTTAATAGCCTGTTTGATCAAAAATTGAAGTGTTTGACCAAGCTTTAATTTGGAAGAAAAAATATATTTTGAGGAGAAGCAGAAGCAAAAGCAGAAAAAAATAGCTTCTATCTAAAAACACTTTTATAAGAAGCACTTTTGAGAAAAATACACTTAAAAGTAATTTTTAAAAGCTTGGCCAAACACTAATTACTGATCAAAAGTACTTCTCAAATATATTAGCCAAACACAAATTACTTCTAATATTTTTAAAAAAATACTTTTAAAAAAAATACTTCTCAAAATAAACTGATTTTAGAAGTTTGGCCAAACAGACTATAAGTCTCATCTGCGAAATTCAGGAATTCATTTACGCGGGGGGAAACTTTGTCGTGTTCTATTTTAACAGATCTGTTCCTTACCGAATTAGTATTTTTTTTATTTAAAAAAAGCAAAAGAACTATGGTGGAGGTTAGGTATAGACCCCAACAGATAATTAATTAGCCTTAATTTAAGGTTTCATATATATATAACAGACCAACTCAGCGAGCTTTAACTTTTATATAGTGACTTTTGTTTACATTATCAAGATTTATTTACATCCTCAATTATTGGTACTTAATTAACATAAATAATTATTAAATTACTAACAGCCAGATTCCTTCGACACTATTTTAACTTGCACTGTAAATTTTATATTAAAACAGCTATTGCTAGTAAACAAAAAACCTATGGCATAAAGCATGTGGCACTTTCTCGTGTTTAATTTGACATTGTTGTTTCTGTAATAACACTACGTATTGGATAAATCCAGATCATACAATATGACAAAAAGCATATAGTTCTATTTAATAATTTAGATTTCCCATGTGAATAGAATATAAATAGAGAAAAAGCAAATAAAAGGTCCAGCAAAAATGGAGAAGAAAAGCAACTGTAAGGTCTGTGTTACAGGAGGTGCAGGTTACATAGGTTCTTCTCTTGTAAACAAACTTTTGGACAGAGGCTACACTGTTCACGCTACCCTCAGGAACTTAGGTATGTTTTTTTATTTAGTTTCTTTTACTCCTCGAAGATAGTCGCGTCGGATCTTCAAAAAATACATAACTTATGGAGAATCTGACTTCACTCATGTGCAGAGGATGAATCAAAGGTGGGGCTGTTGAAGAGCTTTCCTGGTGCAGATAAAAGACTCAAATTATTTCAAGCTGACATTTACAAACCTGAAGAGTTTGAGCTGGCAATTCAAGGCTGTGAATTCGTTTTCCATGTTGCTACCCCTTTGTTGCATTCGGAAGGATTTCAGGTATGATTTTCTTGCCCTCACTCCCCCTTTCCACCTATGTCACTCATCCATCCCTCTTATCCCCAATTTTTATTGAGTTTAAATTTTATGCACCCGCTGTGTAAGTTTTTTTTATCTGATAGGTTAAATATTCTAAGACTACAAGAAATTGCTAAAACGAGAAAAAGATCCAATAATGTTGAATTTTTTTCTATTTCTTCTCTTTTTTTTTTGATAAATAATTTTGATTTTTGTTTTGGGGTCATATGAAACAGTACAAAAATAGAACTGAGGCTGCAATTGCTGCAGTGAAGAAAATTGGAATGACTTGCCTTAAATCTGGGACAGTAAAGAAGCTCATATATACTGCATCTGTGGTTGCTGCTTCTTCATTGAAGGATGATGGGACTAATTTCAAGGATTTGATGGATGAAACGTGTTGGACACCTCTCAATTTCTCAAATCCTTATGCCGATCAGGGGCTTAAGGTGAGCCTAATGTATTTATTTACCTTCCTATATGCTGCAATAAAACTCTTATGTAGTTTAACCACTCTTAATACCAAGCTTCTTTCCGGCCAAAAGTACTTTTTTGATCAAAATAAAAAAAATTAATTTTTTTAAAATTGAAGTGTTTGGCCAAGCTTTTAGAGGAAAAAAAGTGTTTTCAAGAAGAAGTAGAAGCAAAAGCAGTTTTGAAGGAGCAGACATTGTTTTGAAGATGGAGAAAAAAGTAGTTTCTCTCAAATGCACTTTTCTGAAAAACACTTTTTAAGAGCTCGGTCAAATACTAATTGTTGTTTAGAAGTCTTTTCCAAATTCATTAGCAAAACACAAACTACTTTTCACCGTAAGAAATTTTGAGAAAAACACTTCTCAAAATAAGCTTATTTAAGAAGCTTGGCAAAACAGGCTATTAGTATCATTTTTATCATGCAAGCAATTAATACAATGCTTATTCACTAAAATTTGCGTGTAATTACATTAAAAATGACATGTCAAACTCTTTAATAATTTTTTTCAATATCAGTATATTTTAACATGTATCCCATTAAATTATTATATCTACTAGTTTACCCATTGAATAGTTATTATAAAAAAATTACCATTATCTTTTAAGTGATATGATTATGTAAATATCGTTCACAATATCAGTACATATAACGTAAACTCTTTTCTCTTTATAATAATAGGATTATGTGGAGTCAAAGATGCTAGCCGAGCAAGAGATGTTAAACTGTGGGAAGGAGGGTATGGAGGTGGTGACATTATGTTGCGGTCTTGTGGGCGGAGAAACTTACTTACCTTATACCCCAACAAGTACTGCCTTATTCTTGTCACTGTTGACTCAAGAGAAAAATCTCTATAATTCACTCAAGTTTTTAGAAGAGCTTATTGGAAAAGTGCCAATTGTGCATATTGAAGATGTATGTGAAGCTCATTTGTTCTCCATGAAAGCTGCAGTCAATGGCCGTTTCTTGTGCGCTAGCTCCTTTGTTTCTTCTGCAGAGATTGGCTGTTATTACCAACAGAATTATCCACAGTTTAATCTCAACCAAGAGTAAGATCGTCAACCTTGCATTGTTCATTGAGTTTAAGTTTTATGCATCTTTAGTGTTATAAGTGAAGGGAAGCCTTGGAGTAATGATAAAATTGTCTTTTTGTGATTTAGATGAAGTCGTGGAATCAGTCATAGGGTAGACTGCCTACATCATACCCCTACATCATTCCCTGGACCCTCCTGCGTGAACATGGATACTTCGTGCACCCGATTGTTCTTTTTTTAGTATTAATAGTATTTGCACACACTCAAGTTCCGTATGAAGTAACTACAATATAAATTTATATAATTTAATAAGATGTGACTTGATAAAAATTGCTACTAATTTTATAGGCAGATTCAAGATATGAACTTAACCGTAATATGGGTTTTGGGTTCTGAACAGTAGTAACTTCAAATGTTAGTAAATGAGTTCTGAATTTAATTTTTGTGCAAGTTAGTGGATTTGTTTACACCAATAAAGGGTTTGGGTACTCAAAATTACTGGATTTTGTGAAGCCCATATATTAGAACCTGTTATGAATGAAAATAACCTCATGAAGGACACATTGGGAACATCAGCAAATTACATGTGGGACTCGGGGATAGGGATACGTGAGGAAGGAAATGGGCAAATGGAAAACTAATGTAAATAGTAGTACTAGGTTAGGTAAAATTAGGTATGCTATGTTGTTGACATAATTGTCGTCTATGTTGTTGACATAATTGTCGTCTATTTCTCATCCCCTCTTTTAGGTTACTGCTCTTATACTCTTCTGTAACTTCTTCGGTATTTTAGTCAGTATTAATTTGGCCAATCAGTTTTTCTTTATAATTGTGAGTGTTTATATATTTGGAGATTTACAGAGCCTACCTCCACCCCAGAATAACCTTATATTTCAGGTTAAATTACATTGATAAATTAAAATAAGATTTTAGTGTCACTATACATAACTTATTAAATCCGTATGCATTACTTCGTCAATATATATAACTTATTAAATCCGTATGCATTACTTCATTTATCTCAAACATAGTGTCCTTCTAAAGTCAATACATAAAAATATATTTTAGAGGTAAAAAAAAAACGACAGTGCTATTGGTTTCATCGAAATTTTGTTTTCAATTCTTAGAAACTAACACAAATATTAAACACGATGAACTTTTTGCATTTAAAATATTTAAGAAGATTTAGTAGAAGAAATTCAAATTTGAATAGTCCGAAGAATATGAAGTTGAATTGCATATAAAATATTCTCTCTTGAATGTCATTTTTTTCTTATTATGGTTTTATCCTCTTAATTTCTTTTGTAAAACTTCTCATTCCAGGTATTTGAACGACCCCAATAGAGAAATCAAATGGAGATCGAAAAAGCTTGTTGACAGCGGTTTCGTGTACAAGTATGGGATGAAGGAGATATTGGATGATAGTGTTAGTACTGCCAGGAAGAATGGCACCTTTCAGCAACAATGAAGCACCTCGTGCATCAAGAGGCGGATTCAGAATTTATAATTTATAGGTTCCTATAACGATCTTAAATTTATATACACTAACAACTAAGTTCACAGTTTCATTTTTATAGACATTTAATGAATTTCTTCATATATATATATATATATATATATATATATATAAGATATGAGCAAAGTTACTGAGTTCCGGTGAACCTGTATGTAATATTTTGGATCCGCCCCTGCATTCGTGTCGAAGTTTCTAAAGCAAGTTTTCAAATAATTGCTCTGGTATTAGCAGATGCTGCCCTCCAGGTCGTATTGATTATCTAGACTCAATTTTGAGGCTTCCTGAGGTAGCTTAACTATTTTGTTTCTGCATGAAATTTGTTTGGTTTAGCTCTTTTGTGTCCGCAAGCATTTTACTGAATTGAAGTATAGCAATAAATTTTGTGTCTGGAAAATAATCAAGACAAAGACAAGAAAAATGTAACAGTTAGTTGTATTTTATAATAGGAATTTTTACGTTCCTATGCCATATAGGAAACTATATTACCCTCAATGTTTAAGGTTTGATATAATTACATTTAGTATACCTAATTACCAATTATATACCATAGTGTTTTTTAAGGGTATTAATTACACTCCTAATTTAATGGTATCGTATATTCCTTCTAATATCACTCCCCTCCCCCCACGTTTTTTCTCTCCAATTCCCACACCTTCCCCCACGTTTCCCTCCTATGCCCATGATTTCTCTATTAAAATTCCATTATTTCTTCCATAGCCATGACTTTGAATTCGGATTTGAGTTTTCAAAAGACATTGTTTGTTTGGATTGGATGTTATTGCAAAGAATTGAGAATTCTCTCTACTTCTCTCTCTATCTCACAATCCCAAATTTCAGTAATATAAGAGGAAGGGAAAAGAGAGCAGCGATTTCACCATTGACAGCCATTAAAAAACTTTGAAGCTTTGAATTCTAATTTGAGTTTTCAAAAATCATTATTTGTTTTGATTGGGTGTTGTTGTAAATAATTGAGAATATGGTTTGGAGTTTATATCTCAATTTTGAGGGGTTTTGGTGAAGATTAGACTTGGTTTTGACTGAATTTCATATAGAAGTCATGACATACCTTATAGACTGTTATTTATTTATTTTTGAGCTTTGTGTTTGTGTGTTAAAAGTTTTGATGGGAGCTTGTTATTCCACTTCGTCTGTATTGGAGCTAACTTGTGCAGATGAGAAGATGTTTTTGAAGTTATATATATTTCTATACCTTTAAATTCAAGAAAGTATGGTTGTATTGTATTTAAAGAGGCGTGAATTTGTAGAATAGATTGAATGTGAGGAATGAGTCAAATAAGACTCACAATGGCTTGTTTTCTACATTTAATCTACAACAAAACTACATATCATTTAAAAAATTAATATGAAAATACAGAATTTCAATGTTTCTACAAATTATCTACAAAATTTCTTAGGAAGATCTATCCATTCATCATATTTTTTGGGATTCCATATTTAGCATAGCAGTTTCGTAAGGAGTAACAAGAGCATATAGGAGAATCACAGAATTGTAGCATAATCAGGATTTTCGACATAATTGTATTTTTTGCAGAAGATTTCTAGAAGTTTTAGTCGTTTTTGATTTGTGAAAATAGAAAATAAAGCATCTACAATCAGAATACAAATAATATATAATTTATCGATAAAATATCTACAAACTGGGTACATTAAATTTTAATATCCCAATTTCCATTCAATTGTAGCATAATTAGAATTTTCGACATAATTGCATTTTTTACAGAAGATTTGTAGAAGTTTTAGTCATTTTTGATTTGTGAAAACAGAAAACAAAGCATCTACAATCGGAATACATATAATCTACAATTTATCTACAAAATATTTACAAATTGGGTACATTGAATTTTAGTATCCCAATTCCCATTCAATTGTAGCATAGATGGAATTTTTGACATAATTGCATTTTTTCAAAAGATTTGTAGAAGTTTTAGCCATTTTTTATTTGTGAAAATAGAAAATAAAGCATCTACAATCAGAATACAAATAATCTACAATTTATCTACAAAATATCTACAAACTGGGTACATATTTGGACCGACATGCTTCCCCTAAAATGCGTGTTTCACATTTTTTATACATATTTTTGTCCAAAACAGTACTAAATCATCCACTTAAATATAATTTTTGTACAATGTGTTCAACTTTCATAAAATAGGTAAATGAATAAAAATTATTTGCAAATACGCGGTAATGAACCCCAAGTATGGCAATGAGCCCAAGTCATAATGATAACAACAAATTATTTGCAAATATGCGGTAAAACTAACAACCGGGACGGACCAAGTCACAATCCCCAATGGTGCTCTACCCCACGCTCAGGTCCAGCGTGCAAGTCACCTCAATACAACACTAAGATGTGCAAATCCGGGGTTTTAAACCCTCAGAATATCTTTCACAAGTATTACTCATCTCTAGCCAGCCGATAATCTAGCTCGCCAAGCCTTTTCCTCTCAAACTACCTCCTCGCGTATAGAATCTGATCAAAATCTTAAGGGATACGTCACAATAGGCCAATAAACCATAACCCAATCGAAAAGACTCGAGAAACAACAAAAAATTACGAAGTTGGCGAAACCGAAGCCCCGGGCGCACTTCTCGAAAAATTATGAAATTTACATTTTCGGAATCCTCGTCTTGCCACGAGTCCGTACATATAAAATTTATCAAAATCAGAGTTCAAATGCCCCTTCAAATTCTAATTTTTCATTCCCAAAAGCCAAGCCCTAACTTTTTCAATTTTTACCCAATTTTCAGAGAATTAATGGATGATTCTTCAATTAAATGATATATCTAGGTCACGAGACTTACCTCCAATCACTTCCCGTCGAAATCCCCTTCAAAATCTACCAACAAGCTCTCAAGGTGGTGTAAAAATGGTGGAAAAATGAGGGGTTCGCGACTGAAATGTTATAAAAACCCTTCTAGTCGCGCAGTTTTCCTTCTACGCGAACGCGTGGGTCCTCCCGCGTTCGCGATGACCAAAAATCCCTGGGCCCTCTTTTACTCTACGCGAACGCGTGGGTCCTCCCGCGTTCGCGATGACCAAAAATCCCTGGGCCCTCTTTTACTCTACGCGAACGCGTAGCATACCTCGTGATCGCGATGAATCAGATTCCACAACTACGCGAACGCGTAGTAACACCCGCAAACGCGATGAATTACTTATGCTGGGCCCCCAGGCCCTCTTACGCGATCGCAACCATACTCATGCGAACGCGATGGTCTAGAATTTACAACTACACGATCGCGACCATACTCATGCGAACGCGAAGACCACTCACCCCATGCCTACGCGAACGCAGCCAAGGCAACGCAAACGCGAATGCTTAGCATTTCCTGCACTGCTGCTGCAATTTTCTGTAGATTTTCATAAGTCCAAACTTCCCGGCAATCATCCGAAATCACCCCGAGGCCCCCGGGACCTCAACCAAAAATACCAACATACCCAGAAATATCATACGAACTTGTTCCAATCATATAAACACATACAACAACACAAGAATCATCAAATTACCACGGATTCAAGTCTAAATTTAACTAAAACTTCCGAAACTCACACTCGATCAAAAACCCGACCAAACGACGTCCGAATGACTTAAAAATTTGCAGACATATCCAAAATTACCTAACGAAGCTACTGCAACTCTTGGAATTCTATTTCGACCCTCGGATCAAAATCTCACCTATCAACCGAAATCCGCCAAAATTCAAACTTCGCCAATTCAAGCCTAATTTTACACCGGACCTCCAAATTCAATTCTGATCACTCTCCTAAGTTACAAATCATCCCCCGAAGCTAACCGAACCAACGAAATTCACATCCGAGCCCTCTAACTATATAGTCAACATCCGATTGACTTTTTCACAACAAGCTTCCTTCTAAGAAGCTAAGTGTCTCATTTCCTGCTAAAATCAATCCAACTCTATCCGATTAACTCAAACACTGATATTAAATCATAGAAGGACATAATATGGGGGAAATGGGACGGTAACTCACGTGACGACGGGCCGGATCGTCACAGTAAGTGTGTGTTCACAACTAGTAGCAGTGAAAAAGATAGTGTTTTGAGTGTAAGTGTGTGTTCTGAACGCGAGTTGTTCGTGTTTGAAAGAAGAGAATGTATCCATAAAGTAAGTTATCTTTTTGCAATTGTACATTCTTTTTATTTCTTCTTTTGATACAATGACTATTTATTTTATCTATGTATTTTTATTTTTCAGGTAAAATATATTTTTAAAGCATCATAATTTAGAGCTATATAAAAAATTATAGCCAAAATAATTAATTTCAATAACTTTTTAGATCCTTGACTATTTATTTCAATTGTATAAATCTTTATTTTCATGTCAAATTCAAAAAAAAGATTAACTAAAACTTTATTATTTTTAGCCAAATAAAATAATTTAGCCTAAATAATGTAGATCTATGCAAGTTTTATTATAAATTGTATTTGAAAATAATTATCTAAAAAATAACATATTTAAAAAGGTAATAATATATTTTATTTTTCAAACAAATGTCACATATACAAAAAAAATCCAGGTGATAGGCGAGAACACCCACATAATTTGTCACACCAGCGTCCCAGGGGATAATGACTCTTAAAATGCCTTGTTGAGGGGGTAATTAAGACCATAAATAGTTTAAGGCTGTAAGTAATAATCCGTGAAAAGTTTAGGGGGTGATAAGGTATTTCGCCAAAATACATGTGGCAGCACGTGTAGTTCACCACCTACCAAGAGTTTGGTTGTCTAGTTTTAGGGTGGTATTTATTACATTTAAAATTTTTTTAGGGGGTAATAAGTTTGCCGCAAAGATAAAGTGTGTAGTTGAGAATTCGGGTATAGGTCAGCGGGGTATTTATGCATTTTCCCAACATAAAATTTGAATTATTACGTTTAAACTTTGTTTTATTTTAGGAAGATACTACTTTCCAATTTGAATTGCTAATTTTTTTTTTTATTTAAAAATAATTTTAAAACTGCAACTTTTTTTGCTCAATGCTCCATTTGATTTAACCACAATGCAAACTTTATTCTTTTCTTAT
>MU777963.1:0-22710 GCA_026770625.1 Nicotiana glauca
ATCTCGTTTCGATTGTCCTTTAATTGGAAAAACTCCCTCGCGCCCCCGCGGCGCGCCAAAAGGAGGTGTGACAGCGCTTGCATTGATGGCTCAATCAGACAACGATGAAGACAATGGAAACGAAGAGGTAACCTTCAAGGATGTTCAGAGAAATCTGAAATATTATTCTCCAAAAAAACTCATGTGTTTAGCTGATATTTTAATTACTGCATTTTGTAATCTGGTGGAGGATAGGGATTCCTTGTTCTTAGAACTAGAGGAACTTGAACATATTAGAAAAGACTTAGTTGCTGCAATTTCTGTTCAAACGAAAGTCATTGAAAGCTCTGAAAAAGGAAAGGAGATAGCGAATGAGGAATATTCTAGGCTTGAAGATGTGAGTGAGGAATATTCTAGGCTTGAAGATGAGGTGATGGCCTTGAGATGTAGGATAAGTGCTGAAATTGAGAAAAACGAGCTCCTCCAAGCCAATCTAGAAAAAGTAATGAATGATCTTGAAAGGTCTCTAAAGTGGACCTGGACCATAGAAGCTACCACGACCTTGTTCACTAATGATAGTGAAAAAGGATGGGGAGCACGGTTTCCAAGGAAGAAAGATCCTTACAACCCTCATAGTAAGAGCGCTACTGTATCTGATAACCGGCCTTTTATCCAATGTGGGAACACTGGGCACTCCATGGAAGGTGTCCAGGCCAATAATCAGTCAGTACCAAAAGATAAAGTGGCTGCTGAAACTGTGATCACAAAAGAGCGACCAGGTTCCACTCACATAAAGTGCACATTACCTGCATGGACCAAGAGAGGTCTTATTCATCCTCTTGGTTACTACAAGGGACCCAAACTTGTTTGGGTTCCTAAACATAACTCCAAATTTTCTTGTGCAGGGAACAGTGAAGGGAAGTGGCCAACAATGGTTCATGGATAGTGGATGTTCGAAACATATGACTGGGAACACCACAGACTTTCTTTCACTAAAAGCCCTGCAGGGAGGGAGTGTATCCTTTGGCAATGGCAAAAAGGGATACATTCTTGGAGTTGGAAAAGTTGGAAAGTCACTCACTCACTCTATTGAAAATGTGTACTATGTCAAGACTTAAGTACAGTCTTCTAAGTATTTCTCAAATTTGTGATAAAGGAAAAAAGGTGGAGTTCCTGTCCAAAATATGTATAGTCACTGTCCTTTTGACTGGTGAAACAGTTCTGTTGGCCAAAAGATACAAGAACATCTATGTTGTTGACTTTGAATCCTTACAGAGTGGTGATTTGAGTTGTCTAAAGGCGATTGACGATAATGTAGAACTATGGCACATAAGACTGGGCCACACAAGCTTTTCCTTCTAAATAAACTAATTCAGAAGTACCTGGTCCATGGTCTTCCTGTGTCATAATTCAAAACTCAAAAAGTCTGTGATGCTTGTGCTAGAGGAAAACATGTAAAGTCCTCCTTTAAGCCAAAAAGAGATGTAAGCACCTCAAAGCTGCTTGAGCTCCTACACATGGATCATTATGGACCTATGAGGGTGCAAAGCAGAGGAGGAAAGAGATACATTTTTGTGATCGTGGATAACTATTCCAGATTCAAATGGACTCTGTTTCTCAGAACAAAAGATGAAACGCTTGAAGTATTTTTGGCCTTTGTGAAGAAAATTCAGGTAAAGATGGAGTCGAGAGTTGTATGCATTAGATCAGGTCATGTGACAGAATTTGACAATGTTAAATTTGATGAATTCTGCTATGAAAATGGCATCACTCACAACTTCTCAGCTCCCTGAACTCCTCAGCAAAATGGAGTAGTAGAAAGAAAGAACAGAATTCTAGAAGAAATGGCAAGAACAATGATGATTGGCAGTGGACTTGCAAAGAACTTTTGGGCTGAAGCTGTCAATACTGCCTGCTACTTAGTGAACAAGTGCATGATCAGGTTAATTCTGAACAAGACCCCGTATGAACTGCTGAATGGAAGAAAGCCCAAGCTAACATATCTAAGAACATTTGGATGCAAATGCTATGATCTCAACAATGGAAAGGATTAGCTTGGTAAGTTCGATGCTAAAAGTGACGAAGGGATATTTCTTAGTTACTCTTTTCAAAGCAAGGCTTACAAGATTTATAACAAGCGGACTCAATGTGTTGAAGAAAGTGTCCATGTTATCTTTGATGAATCCCACCCATCAATTGAGAAGAGTACTGAGGAAGATCAAGATGGAGAACCCTTATTTGTTCCTGGTGAAGTTATTAACATGACAAATGGAAAGGCAGACTTGATGAGTCAAGTGAAGGAGTCAAATGAAGGTAACGTAGTCTCAATAACAACAGAACCAAACACCTCAACACTGAAGCGGAAGAAAGAGTGGTTGATGCAGTTCAGGGAACTCCTTTGGGATCTGAAGGAAGGATAGAAGAGAATCAACCAAACATACTGTCCTCCTCTCAAAATGAATCCCAGACATCTAACTGGAGACATCAAAGCTCTCATCCTATAGATAACATTATCACCCCTTTAGATTCTGGAGTTCCAACCAGGTCAAGAGCTAGAAATTCACTTGCCTTCTCAGCCTTCCTCTCCTAGATAGAACCCAAGAACATCATGGAAGCCTTAAATATGTAGATTAGATTACAGCCATGCAAGATGAGATGCATCAGTTTGAGAGAAATAATGTTTGGCACCTGGTACCTAAAACCCCAGATAAAACCATTATAGGAACCAGGTGGGTATTCAGAAACAAGTTGGATGAGCATGGAATTACCACAAGGAATAAGGCCAGATTAGTGGTTCAAGGTTACAATCAAGAGGAAGGAATTGACTATAATGAAACATTTTCTCCAGTGGATCACATGGAAGCCATCAAAATTCTGATCGCCTTTTCTTCTCATATGGAATTCCCGTTTTTCAAATGGATGTCAAAAGTGAATTCTTAAATGGACTACTTAAGGAAGACATCTATGTAAAACAACCCCCAAGGTTTGAATGTCATAAGCAACCTGAATATGTGTTCAAATTGGACAAAGCGCTGTATGGGTGAAAGCATGCCCCTCGAGCGTGGTATGAAAGGTTGTCAAAATTTCTCTTAGAAAATGGGTTTAAAAGAGCAAAAATTGACAACACTCTTTTCTTAAAGAAACGAGGAAGGAACTTGCTCATTGTTCAGGTCTATGTTAATGATATCATTTTTGGAGCAACGGCTAACTCTTTGTGCGAAGAATTCGCGAAACTTATGGGAATTGAATTTGAAACGAGCATGATGGGTGAATTAAACTTCTTCCTGGGTCTTCAAATAAAACAATCCCCAAAGGGTACTTTGATTTGTCAGCAAAAATACATTAGGGAACTATTGAAGAGGTTCGACATGGAAGCATCAAAAGTAATAGACACTCCCATTGCAACTACCACTCGACTAGACATGGATGAATCAGGACCTCCTGTGAATCAAACAATGTATAGAGGCATCATTGGGTCACTTCTCTATCTCACTACCAGTCGTCCTGATATTGTTTTCAGCGTGGGATTGTGTGCGTGGTTTTAATCAATTCCTAAGGAATCTCACTTGAAGGCTGTCAAAAGAATACTGAGATATCTCAAAGGCACACAGGACCTAATGCTATACTATCCATCAGGTGGCAATTTTAATCTAATTGGGTATGCTGATGCAGGTTATCTTATGGATAGAAAAAGCACTTTTGGGATGGATCACTTCTTGGGATTATGGCTTATCTCTTGGGGTAAAAGAAAAAAAAATTCAGTGGCTCTTTCAACAGCTGACGCTGAGTATGTAGTTGTAGCATCCTGCTGTGCTCATCTTATGTGGATCAAGCAGCAACTGGAGGATTTTGGAGTTCTCACTGAGAGTGTGCCTCTCCTATGTGACAACACCAGTGCACTTAACATGGCAAAGAATCCAGTTCAACTAAAAGGACCAAACATATTGATGCGAGGAATCATTTTCTAAGAGACAATGTGGACAAAGGATTGATATGCATGAAGTTCTGCAGTACAGAAGATCAAATTGTAGACATTTTCACCAAGGCACTAAGTAGGGAATAGTTTGAAAGAAACAGAGTAAAGTTGGGATTGTTGAGGCCAAACTATGGACCAGATTCCTTTTTGGTTTGGCTTGTGTTATTTAGGAATAATGGGTTTAAAGTGTTTTCTGGCCATGTCTAACTCACTTTAATACCATTGTAGGTAAACACGCATGATGACCATAGAAGCAGTAGATGCAGTACATGAATGATAAAAAGGGATTTTTTTTTAAAAATAGGGGAAGGGAGCTGAAGACAGAAATGCGTCTCAAGAACCAGGTTCTTGTACAAAAGGTTAGTAGTTATGTGCATCCCTTAATTCACGTCTTAAAAGTTACAAAATACAACTGCCATCTCATCAAACTTTCAGATCCGGCTGTCACGTCTTTTCAATTCAAACATTCCATCTCCCTCTAAAATATCACAATTTTCCATACCCAACCGCCGTTTCAGAACCGGTGCCTATTCTTCTCCCCTCATGATTATCCTCTTTATTTAAAAACCCATCTCTTCCTCACTTCTCCATCATAAGACCTCCTCTAACTTCACTCAAAGCATAATCACACCACCTCTCTCAATGGCCGAGAAAAATTCAGTTCCTTCTGCCTCACCTGTAACCCCCTCCGAACCGTCTATAGGATATCTCGACGTCTCTGAGTCAGTGTCATGCTCTGTCAACCCTATCTCTATAGTCCTTCCTTCCCTAGTGTCCCAACCTTCTTCCAACTCGAAAATTAATTTACCGCTCTCCCCTTCTCCTGTTGCCCACACCAGTCAAGCCCCAAATGGTGACTAAGGTCTAATTACTGAGAACACAAGTGACTCCGCCATTATTACAGTCAACCCCATGATAGGGGAAGCACCTATTGTTGAAGAGAAGACAGTGTTTGTGGTATCTGGTCAAGGGATATTGCATGAGATCATTTCCTAAAAGCACGCATCATATAGTGTAAGGGAAGAAGGGACCCCTATAGGAGATGCAGTAGCATTCGCTACTGGGGGTTCACATGGAGAACCCGATCCCTCTATGGAGGACCCAGGCCAGGACTCTCAACCCCAGAAAAGTGTTGTATCTACTTTCGATGTTGTGCCCTTGGAAATTCAAGGCCCAGAGATGCACTCTAGTGATAAAGAAGACCTTGACAATATGGCCCTTGACGCATTCATCAGTAAGCATAGGACTTATTTGACTCCTGAGTCTAAAACCAAGCACCCCACCACAAGACTTCAACTTAAAATGGCCTACGACTCTGCACTCTAAAAGAGCAAGGAAAGCAGTAAGAAGAAGAAAAGAAAGCTTGTAAAAAATAGTGTACCTATAGGGGATGAAGACATCCCTGTTGTTGAGGTGGAGAAAGGAACTCCTGAGGAACCTGGTTCCCGTATAAGGCGGTCATCGAAGAAGAGAGAGTCTGTTTCCTTGGAGAAGGGATCTACTTCAAAGTCTAAAATCGAGAAGACAGTGGGTGATGAGGATATTCTTGTCAGGTCCAAAGGAAAAAGTAAGGTCAGTGGAGAAAAGCATAGGAAACGTACGTATGAACCAATCGAAGAACCTAGTTCTAGAAAGAAAGCACGCAGTGAGGTGTGCCTGGGCTCTGAGCGATTGAGGCACCAGAAAGTTATGCTAGGGCTTACGTTTGACCCTACAATCTCAGAAATGGCCAAGATGCATCAGATCCTGGAAATAGTGGAGTTTTAACAGTGGACACATCTTTTCTACGTGGATGCTCTCAAAGTGTATGAGGAAGAGGTCCAGAGTTTCTTTGCCAGTTTGTTTCCAGTAGATACTGACCATGTTTGTGCCTTGGTCAATGGTGTGGATATTATATTTGATGTGAAAGTGCTTGGGGAAATTTTGCAAGTTCCTACAATTGGAGTAAAGAGTGTTCAAGATGTTTGCCAATACAACTTCCGTAATGTAGTGGTGAAGGATAATTCCAATAAGAAAGGGGACCAGATTCATAAGAAAGCGCTCCTTCCTGTCTATCAGTTGTTGTTTGAGCTGGATAACAAAGTCCTGTTGCCACGAGCAGAACATCGATCTGTCACTTCTAAATCTGATTTATTCCTAATGGAGAAACTGGACAGTTCTCACCCTGTGAGTTTGCCTACCACAATGATTGAGCATATGCAGAAAGTGGCTAATTTCAAGGACAACAATCACGGGCTTCCTTATGGATTCTTGCTCACACAAGTATTCAAACACTTTAAGGTTCCAATAGGAATAGGTAAAGTAGGGACCCGTAAGCAGACATTCTCACAGACAACCCTGGAAAAGTGTAAGTGTATTGAGAAGTATGGGGATGTAGGAAGCACTTCAACTGTGCCTCAGCTCATAAATTCCCAAAATAGCGCAGCTGAGTAGATAAGGAATGCTATCCTGGAAGGCCAGCAAGCTCGAGTTGTTCCCTTTCCGAATAATGAAGTGATCTGCTTGACCCAAGAAAATGCTGACCTCAGGGCACAAGTTGAGAACCTAAAAGCTAAACTGCTCAATGAGCAAAAGTCAGGCAACGCCTGAATAGCTAAACTGCTCTAGTGGCCCTTAAGTTCCTTTCAGTGACCAGTGTTCTGGATATGACTTTTTCTTGTTTGTTTTTATTGATGGTTGATGGTTGGTAGTTGTTTTTGTTTCTTTTTTTTGTGGTTGGGATGTAATGTTACTGCTCTCGTGTTTCAAGTCCAATGCTATCTCTTTCGTTTTTCAAAGGAAGAGGCATATCAAAATTATTAATACAACTCCTCTCTTATATTGTCTAGTACTTCATCTTTGTCTTCTATTTTTCTTATGATTGTATGCACATATGTGGCATGAGTTAGCTTGGCTGGACTTCTTTGCACTCTTATTCTTTTTAATGATGCCAAAAGAGGGAAATGGACACAGGGGGAATCACATTTGGGAACTGGTTCTTTTTATACTGAACTTGTAACTTAACATTTGGGAACTGGTTCTTTTTAGAGTGAACTCGTAACATAAGGCATTGTCTCAGGGGAAATGCTTTGACATGCTCTCTGATGCCTTAGCTTTGAACTTATAAATGTTTAAGTTTGTCATCATCAAAAAGGGGGAAATTGATAGATCTTAAATACTCATGTTTAAGTTTGCCTTATGTTTTGATGATCTAACAAACTTTCTAATAAGAACCAGTTAGGGAACCTGACCTACGTGGGATTACTGCAAACTCCAACGGACTCCAGTAAAAGTTGAATTTCTACACATACAGGAGTTAGGAACCAAACAAGGACCTGATGCTCATACGGTTCCTATATAGTAACACAAAGTCATTTGGACACAGCTGGAACTAAAGTGACTGGCGTCACTGTTTCTGCCGCACTACACCACACTGACAGCACACTCATTCTCTAACCAAACAAAGTACTCACATCATTTCAAGTAATGTGATCAAGTTAAACCAAAGGGGCTTTTATACAAAACATCACAAATAGGTTTCAGTTTCACTCCCAAGCATCAATCAAAAATAGAAAAGATCATTCTCTCAAGCTTGAAGAACAAGGTTGAACGCTACTACGGACCAGTTTCTAAACGATTGATTATTGCTTTCCTAGTTGAGTTGTAACCTTGTTATTGCACTTACAATATCTCCTAAATCACTTACTTAGAAGTTTATTGATTAGGAATACTTATGTAAATCCTCAGACTCGTTGAGTTTAGGTTGTGGCTAGTTTTAGTCATAAAGAAAAGTCTCCGTAATCATAGGGTTACAAAGTGGCTTGTAGTGACAGCACCATAAGTTAGAAAAAGCCTTTGTAACTAGGATAGTCACAAAGTGGCTTGTGATAAAGGTACCACAAGTTAGTTTGAAGTATTTACAATCGGGAGTACTGTAAAGTGGCTTGTAATAGGTAAGATTACAAGTTAGTAAAGTTAAAAGCCAACAATATAGGTCGTGGTTTTTTGATCCCCTTGTGAGGGATTTTTTCACGTAAAAATCCTCTACCCTATTTACATACTGCTTTATTAAGTACTCTCAGCAGAAACTTGTAGAGGATCAGGTACTCTACAATTTGGTGGACCCATACAAACTAACAGAAGGGTTATCAAAATTGGATAGGTATTGATGGCGGACGAAGTGAGGATCAAGCTCAATATGCTTCGTTCATTCGTAGAAGATAGGTTTGCGAGCGATGTGTATTGCAACTTGGATGTTGGAGTGAATCGGAACATGAAGCGAAGGTGGAGATGACAGATCTGCAAGAAGGCATACCAACCAAGTAATTCTATGGTAACTCGTCTCATAGACCTATATTCAGCCTTTGTAGATGAAAGTGAGATTGATGCCTCTTTCTTCGATTTCTAGATATCGGAGCAATAACAAGCATGATGAAACCAACTTACGGACCTCCGGGAGTCTTTGCAATCTGCCCAGTCGGTGTCACAAAATGCGATCCAATCAAACGACGGATCTGAAGATAGGAAGATTCCTTGTGAAGGATCTGCAAATAAGTAGCTTAAAACACGCAAGCCATTTGTGAAATGGAAAAGGCAGGGCCTTTATATGAATTAACATAGGCAAATCACTCAAAGGACAAGTCAGGTCTGGTATTTGTGAGGTAATTAATCTTGCCCACCAAATGTCTGTAAAGACTGAGATTTGAAAGTAGAGGCCCATCATCAGCGCAGAGCGTGTAATAAGGATCAAGTGGTGAAGACACAGCCGGACCAGAGTAATCAAATTCCTTCAAAACGTCCAAGGTAAATTTCCTTTGACTAATAATTAACCCATATTTTTCTTGAAGAATTTCCACGCTAATGAAATAGTGAATGTCTCCTAAATGTTTGACCTTGAATTTTGTATTGAGAAAATCGTTAATTTGATTGTTTCCTTCAATATCATTGCCTATAAGCAAAATACCGACATAGACTGCTATGATAGAAATTAAAGGCCCAGATTGCTTGTAGAATAATGAATACTCATTGAATGAAATAGAATAACCTTTGTAGATCAGTGCCCCAGTAATCCTCACATACCACTATCTAGAGGCTTGCTTTTGTCACGCCCCAAATTCGAGGGACATGACCGGCGCTCGACCGGGTAGCCCCAGTCAAGCGGACCTGGGTTCCTCTCCTACCCCACGTGTTACCCCGCATTTTTCATTACTTATTAGTCAAGAGAAATAACCATTTGCAATCAAAACACCTTTTTATTACAAAACATACATATGGTACATGTTTCTTAGCGTGGTTTACACTTTACATAGCCCAACGTGCAAGATACATGTTACACAAGTTCATGACCCACATTTCTGTCTATGGAGCCTCTAAACATGAAAAAGGGATGATATAGTACTTGCCAGTAACAAAGCTCCGGCTATACCTTACACAAATACCAAAACGAGATCCCAAAACAGAAACGGCATGTGCCATGCAGGGCCCCGAAAGAAAAGGGGCTCACCAAATCAGCTGCGGGAAGTGATGAAGAGCTATGGTCGGTGGACTAGGGTACCTGCTATGGATCCACCTATAATCATAACACGAATGTAGCGCCCCCGGCAAAAGGGACATCAGTGCACTTGAATTGTACTGGTATGTATGAACAAACTTGCTCCAAGTAAACTCAAGCCATATACAAGTAGGTAACAGTAATAGAAATAACAATCAAATGCAGAAGAAAGGAACAATCAAGCCAAACAAGTTTTCAATCTCTCCTGTTTTTCACCTTCCACAATTCCACGCCAATGATTTCACAATTTACTCAAATGTTTATTTCAATAGTGATTTCGATCACTTTTCCACCCTTATTACCTCGTCCACCCTTATTACCTCGGCCACCCTTATCACCACAACCCACACCTTATAACTTCGTGTTGCGGCGTGCAACCCGATCCCACCATATAGTCACAATCCACAAACAACACAACAACAATCAACAATTCACAAGGATCAACAACAACACTTTTTAAGAAATAACAACAACAATTTACAAGTATTTCCATAACCATCAATACTATTTTCCTTCACATCCAACAACTAACATGTGCTTTACATTACAACGACAATTGCCCACAATAAGCCATAGATGTGGTTATCACAGTTATTCCAGTTGCATCATTCACGATTTTCTTCTATCATTTGTTTCTCAACTCTTATCACATAACACTTTCACGATAACGCATTTAGTTTATTGCCAGTTACTTGCACTATTATATCGGGACACTTAACCACAACACTCAATCAAACCAATCACAAGAATTCCACAACAATTACAATCATACAAATCACAATAATTTCATGAATAAGCCACGTAGAAGTCACATAACAAACATTCGTACACCAAACAAGGTGATTCTACAAAGATCAAAGTTAGGCATACATACCTGGAGCCGAATTCCCTTTTAATATCTACTTCTAACTTTACCAAAAAGCCTGGTAACATCAATCTAGTGCACAAATTAATATATATTTATTAGAATCAAAGTTCACAATCACTACCCGAACATATTTAGGTTATCAACCCTCCTTTACACAATTCTTTACTCCCACCTAATTACTCTTTCTAGATTTTAGGTTTTAATAGACATGCATGAGTGTTTAAACTTCCATTTTCAAGAATCAATTCATGAGAATTCCCTCTTTTATTTAAATTTGAAAATCAATGAAAAGGGGTTGGGAACCTTACCTGCAAGAATGGAGATGAAGATAATACTCAAGAATTTCCGGGCTTGGGCGAAGTTGGAAAATCAAATTGATGAAGATGAGACTTTCTCTCTCAAGAACCCTCTCTCTCTTCTCTCTAGTTTTGTCCAGAAAAATGTGTAAAAAAAGAAGGGTTGGGGTGTTTTATTGAAGAAGAGATCGGGTTAAAAAATTAGAAAATCTAGAGCCGAGTCGGGTCTGCGGTCTCACTCTGCGATCGCAGAGTGGAAATACGGTCTGCATAATGGACCACAGAAGTGTTCCTAAAATTTGACTTCTCTGCTTAGGTTTGCGATAGAAATGTGGTCCGCATTTCTGTTCTGCGGTCGCATAATGCACCGTAGAATTGACCTTCACAATTCCTTGAGGAATTTATGTGATGGTTATGCGGTCCGCATATGGATTATGAGATCGCATAATGGATCGCATTTTCAACATCAATTTCGACTAACTCATTGGTTAACTCTGCGGCAGAAATGCGGTCCGCATACCTGATCTGCGATCGCATAATGGCAATTTTCTGGGAAATTTTGATTCTTGATTTTTAAGTGCAAAATCAGTAAAAAGGGTCCGAACCGCGACGAGCTTGCGAGCGCGAAGAATTCTACACATTCCTAACACATATTAGGATCTTGGCACTACGAGCTACTAGGTTTTGAGCACAAAATTTTACGGGGCCTTACAGCTTTAAACCATATAATAATTTTCTCAATAGACACACTTTAGTAGGATCAGGTGGAGATAGGCCAACAGGAAATCTCACGTAGACTTTTTATTGCAAGTCTCCATTTAAAAAGACATTGTTCACATCAAGTTGTGAAACATGCCAATCTTTTTTGACTTACTGTTAAGAGACACCTGATTGTGGTCATTTTTACCTCAGGAGAAAAGGACTCCGAATAGTCAATTCCTACTCTTTGTATGCCCCCCTTACCATTAATCTGGCCTTCAGCCTTTCTATAGTACCATTTGACTTATGTCTTACTTTGTAAACCCACTTTAATGATAGAGCCTTCTTTTTTGGAGGCAAAGCGACCATATCCCAAGTATGATTCAGCTCTAGAGCTGCAATTTCTGCCTTCATTGCCCTTCTCCAACCTACTTTCTTTCAAGCTTCATGATAACTTGTTGGTTTTGAAATATTGGACACACTCTTTACCACATTCTGATTATTCAGTGTTAGTGATCCAAAAGAGAAAGCGGTAGGTTTAGATGACTGAGCAAAACATAAGAAGTTAAGGTTAGTGAGAAATATGATTTTGCACACATAATCATTTAGGTATGCTGGTTTTTGACTAATTCTTTCGAATTTTTTGATTGGAGGTGATGGGAATGGGAAAAGTGGGAGGAGAAGATGAGATAGGTGAATTAGGTGTGTTAGAGTCACAGGTTGAGGATGAACTTGGTGAGAAATGTGGTGAGATGTTTAGGCTAAAACTTGGCAAGAGGGAAGAGACATCAGAATGGTTGGTGATTTGATCTATTGTCTTAGATGTCCGGACGTAATGACTTGTTCGGTCATTTCGAGAGTTGTAACCCCGTTCCCTCTCTTTTTTTTGTTCTACATCTATATTATGACTTATCGGATTAGTTAGTTCGGGTTCAGAGAGATTTCAAAATGAATTGAGACACTTAGTCTCTTATTTGAAAGCTTAATTTGGAAAAGTAGAGCGGATCTTGATTTAGGTGTAAACGACCTCGGATTTAAATTTTTATGGTTTTATTAGCCCTGTTAGGTTATTTTGGACTTAGGAGTGCGTCCGATTGTGTTTTGGAGGTCCGTAGTAGAGTTAGGCTTCAATTGGCAAAAGTTGGAATTTTGGAAAGTTTGACTGGGAGTGAACTGTTTTATATCGGGTTCGGATTGGATTTCAAGAAGTTGGAGTAGGTACTTGGTGTCATTTATGACTTGTGTGCAAAATTTGAGGTCAATTGGACGTGATTTGATATGTTTTGACGTCGTTTGTAGAATTTGGAAATTTCGAAGTTCATTAGGCTTAAATCCGTGATAATTTGTGTTTTTATGTTGTTTCAGGTGGTTTGAGGGTTCGAATAAGTTCGTATGATGATTTGGGTGGTTAACGGATCATTTTTGGTATTGAGTGATAGCTGATGTCTGCTGTGTTCTTTCTGGTTTCCTCTTACGCATTCGCGAGAGAAGCCTCATGTTCGCGAAGGGTTAATGTGAGCTGGAAAGATTTTGTTCTTCGCGCTAGCGAATGCAAAGCTGTGGTATGCATGTGTATTTCAAATGCGGTAGTGGTGTCGCATTCGCGAAGAGAAGTGAGGCAGTTGGGGACTCCAGGTATTTGGTCTACGCGTTCGCGAGGTATTGGACGCGTTCACGATGAGTTGAGCTGGTAAAGCTTCGCGTCGGTCGCGTTTGCGAAGAGTTAACTGGGAGGAAGTCTATTTTGTGCTTTGCGATCGCGAGGATATTTCCGCGATTGCAATGAAGGAATTACTTGCAGACAATATTAATTTAAAAATGAGGGTTTAAACCCATTCTTCATATTTTGAGCTAGAGACCACGGATTTGGGCGATTCTTGAAGAGATTTTCGTATTATGTTTTTAATTTTATCATCTAATTTGTGATTTGGGGTGAAAAATTGGGGAAGAGGAGGGAGTGTTCTTGAGTTACATTTTTGAGATTTTGAAATGGATTTTGTTCTCAAATTTGAGTAAATTTGGTATGGTTAGACTTATGAGTGAATGAGCTTTCGGGTTTTGTGACTTTTTTTGGATTTAAAAAAGTGGTCCCAGGGGCCGGGTTTGAGCAAATTTTGGATTTTTTTCTATGATTTAGTACTTTTCTTGTGGAATTGATCCCTTTAGATTATATTGAATGTACTTGTGGCTAGATTCTGGACTGTTGGAGACTGATTAGAGAGGAAAAGGCAATTCGGAGTAGAGATTTGCTCGGTTCGAGGTAAGTAACGCTTTCAAACTTGGTTCTGAGGGTTCGAAACCTCGAATTTCGTATTATATGATTGGTATTGAAGTGACGCACATGTCAAGTGACAGGCGTGTGGGCGTGCACTATGAGAATTCTGACCTGGTTGATTACATGGCATTGTATAGTGACCCTATTTTGTTGATATCTGTGTTTTCATCACGTGATAAAGTAATTAAGCTGTCAATCATGCTAGATATCATGTTTAGCTTTATGTTGATACTGTTGGGACCCATAGTGGTCGTTTCTTGCTGTTATCTTACTGATTTCATTGATATTTCATACTTAGTCATATACATGCATTTCATATCATATCTCAGTCTCAGTTATTATTTAATGATTCATCATATCATTGTTCCAGGCTAGATTTCATGACATTGTGAGGCCGTGAGTGAGACTGGAAATATTTATGACTGAGTGAGGCCGAGATCCTGATTATGAGTGACAGTTATGGGATCGGGCTATATGCCGCAATGATTATATTGATTTGTGATAGCATAGGATCCCTCCGGAGTTTGCACACACCTCCAATGAGCGCAGTTGATATTATTATGGGATGGATCTTCCCTAGACATGGATATTGTCCGAAGTACTTGATACTTGGAAATGGATCTTCTCCACAGGGCTGGATTAGCCTTCCTCGGTACTGGGTGGCTGATGGTTAGTGATGTATATATTTCGGGATGGATCTTCCTTGGGCCATATACAGTATCGAGTGGTTGATCATTTGAGCGTGTGAACACATAAGGCTGACAACATAGTGCATCACATAAAATATATGCATTGGCATGTATAGATAATAGAGATATATTTTTTACATTGTTCGGATCTGCTCTACTTTACTATTTTGAGCTGCCTATTTAATACAAAAGCATGCCTACATTTATGCTAAGTTATTTCTATTTATCTGTGTAGGTTGAATTCGTCACTACCTTTCAGTCCAAAGTTTAGACTTGTTACTTACTGAGGTAGATGTACTCATATTACTCACTGCACCTCGTGTGCAGATCCAAGCATTTCAGTCATGGTGGAGGTTGCTAATTGAGGCTTCAGAGTTTGGAGGCTATCAAGGTAGTTGTACGGAATTCGCAGGCCTTGACTCTCCTTCTTTGTCACTAGTTGTGTTTTCAGTCTATTTCTCTAGATATTGTAGTGGACTGTATTCCGATTTAGACGTTCATGTACTCAGTGATACCCCAATTTTGGGATGGATTGCATCGTATTATCTTCTATTTTCAAAAAGGTTTTTCTTTAATATTAATTGCTTTCATATTTATTTTAATAGTTTTCACTATGCTGAATAGTTAAGTTGAGGCTAGCCTAGTTCCACGATAGGTGCCATCACAACGGTTGATTTTGGGTCGTGACACCTGCTAGTTGTGGAAAATGAAACAGTTAAATCTGCTCCAGGTGTAGAGATAGTGCTGATAGGTGGTTGAACAGATGATAGACTATTAAAGGATGTGGTAGAAGGGAGAAACAAAGGCTAAGGTGTTGTGGTTGTTAAAGTGAATGAAAAATGATCCTCATGGAACTTTACATCCCTAGAAATACACACTTTTCTTGTCTTAATTACCAAAACTTTATGACCTTTTTTGACCTTGTGCATAACCTAAGAATACACAACTCTTTGCTCTTGGCTCAAAGTTACTCCTATTATGAGCCAAAATAGATACATAACATAGACACCCAAAAGATCTAAGAGATTCATAGTTAGGTGGTCTCCCAAATAGACAATCATAAGGTGTTTTCTCTTTCAAAACTCTAAAAGGTATTCTGTTGACTAGATGAGTGGCTGTCAACACATATTCTCCCCAGTATTGAATAGGGATCTTAGACTGAAAAAATAGACCCCTTGCAACCTCTAAAAAATGCCTATGCTTTCTCTCAACCACCCCATTCTGCTGGAGTGTTTCCACACAAGATGTTTCATGCAGTATCCTTTGTCATTCAAGGAAAGCAACTTCATGTAATCCTTTCCCTAATTCCCATACATTATCAGACCTTATCCTCTTCACATTCATATCAAATTGCCTCTCTGCCATGCTCAAGAACGATTTTAAAACTGTAAAGGCATTATTCTTGCAACTCAACAGAAAAGACCATGAAGTTCTACTGTAATCATCTACAATAGTTAGGAAGTATTTATAATCATTGTATGTCACAGTCTTGAATGATCTCCAAGTATCAATGCGAATTAAATAAAAATTTTCCTTTGTTTTCATATAACTTAAAGGAAAAGAAAGCTTGGTTTGTTTGTCTTTGGGATAAATGTTACACACATAATTAAAATTTGAAGGAAAATTAATGAAACTAAGATTCTTCGTTACTGAAAAGGGAAGATGACCCAATCTGACATGTCATTGGCTTACATTAGAAATAACATTAGCCACTAATGGTGTTTAAAAAGAAATAGAACTAGAAAATTTATTGGAATTTCTTCCTTTTGGAATTGAAACTATATCTTAACCGGGCAGAATGCCAGAAACTACACTAGTGGGCCTGAGTATATATAAACCATCTCTTACTTCACCAAAAACTTGCCCCTTTCTCATTAAGGGGACCTACATTAGACAACCATCAGAAGTTAGATTTAAAGAACATTTGAATTGACTACATAACTTATGAACAAATAATAAGTTATATTTGAATGAAGGCATATGAAGAACTATTTTAAGGATCACATCTGATTGAATGGAAACACTGCCTATATATGTAACATAGAGTTAGGTAGACTGATATGTAAAGGGACAGGTAGGGGAGTCATATTTATAAAAGAACTTGAATCGAAACACATGTGTTCAGAGGTTCCTAAGTCAATGATCCGAGTGTTAGAATTAAAAGTTGAAGAACAAGTTCCAATATCTAAGAATTGTACCAGCCATAACATTAGCATTGATTTCTGAACTTGCATGTGTTGTGTTTCCAATCTGAACATGTTTAACCAAGTTAACTAGCTCAGAAACTTGCTCTTTGCTGAACATTTGTGGCTGATTGTTCATGTTTCCCTCATTGTTAACATCTGCTATAACCTCTTCCTGTCCTGTTACCACTGCATTTCCTTTCACTATTGCCTGTTAATTGTTTGGTTGTTTGGTGAACTGAAAATCTTCTGAAAATCCTACTAGTCTACAAAAATCTGCTCTTACATGTCCTATCCTCCTGCAATAGGAACATGTCACATTAGGGTGGTATTTAAACTTCTTTCCTTTGAATTTTTGTGGACTGTTTTCGCACTTTAGAGTGGTAGTCCAAGGTTTTTGAGTCTGATTGTTGTTCCTCTGTTGAAACTTTGTCTGAGCTCCTACCATAAAGGATGCTCCATCATAAGGGTATTGAGGGCTCAAGTATGCCTCTATTTGACTCTAATCCTGAAGTAACAAAGAGTAGGCAGTGTCTAATCTAGGTAGAGGATTCATCATGAGTATATTGCCTCTTGCTTGGCCATACACATCGTTAAGTCCCATAAGAAATTGAATAACTCTCCGATATTCCAAAAACTTAGCTACATTCTTCTTTCTATCACACACAGTCACAGATGCATCCTAAGTATGTGCTTAGAGAGTCCAACTCATCCCACTGTCTTTTTAGAGTTGTGAAATAACCTGCTACACTACTATTTTATTAAAAACTTTGATATCTCCTTTTGTATTTGGTATAATTTGGCCCCACTAAATTTGCCAAATTTATGCTCAAGATTGTTCCACAACTCCGTTGCAAACTTTGAGTATATGACACTGTCTCTTATTTCTTTAGACAGAGAATTCAGTAACCAGGATGTTACTATGTCATTGCACCTGCTCCATTGAGGAAGGTCATTGAAATCCAGATTTGGTTTTCCGCAGCTTTCATTGATAAAACTAAGTTTATTCTTGGCAGAGAGTGCAATTAAGATTGATCACTCCAACCTGGAAAGCCTCTCCCATCGTGCATCAGAGGAGTGACGAAAATAGGGGTGATTATAGTCCTGATTGGTTGTAGTAGATAAATAACCAGGGCTAGAAACCACTAGAGTTAAGATGATTGGAGTTTTTTCTGCTACTACCATGGTTAATCTTGAAGTTTATGAAACTTCGATATGAATTTTATAAAGGATCGTGCTATAAGAGCTCTGATACCATGAGGCATTTAGAAAGAAATATGTAGAAATTTTCTCTATGTATTGTATTCAATATCAAAGTATGTATATATACAAATATAATATGCTGAAAGAACTAATGTAAAATAAAAATTAAAGAATATTCTCTATAAACTTGTCTTGTTCGTTTCCTACTCCTATAACAAGATAACTAATTTTAATCCTCTACTATGTATTCACATATGTGGCACATGTAGAGAAGCTTCTAGGCATCTCATTATTGTAAACTTAGTGTGCCATATCGGCGACCGAAATTAAGAGCAGCTGAGGGTCAAGATGCTTCCACGTGTCACATTATTTCTGATGGATTAAAAGACCAAAATAATACACTACATAGACAAATATGAAATCCCTAATGTACTTGTATGAAAACCCTTTCTCTTTTCCTTTCTTTGTTTCATCGATTAAAATCTAGATGCCTTCCTTCTTCTCTACACAAGGAGGGAGGATTCGAGATGTCATGTTAAAGATATGGTATGTTGATTCGAAGATAAAAGAATTTATAGGAGAGTATGCGGAGACTTGTCTGGATGTCCCTATCATTATTTTGGTCTAAGAACACTTACTTAATTTTGTAGTTCAATGAATTCCGGTGTATTAGTGCTCATATATTTTAAAGTTATTTTTTCTTGCTTTTATGCTAAATGTACTGTATATTCTTTTTATCGAAAAAAAATTTAAAAATAGCCAGATTTACTAGTGGTCATTCAAAATTAGCCACAATTTCAAAAGTAATCGAAATTTAGCCACTTTTCATGTAAAGATAAATCTTAACGAAAATACTGTTAAAAATCCGGAAAAATACTCCAGCATAATATACTGGAGTTCCTGTGTATTATACTAGAACTCCAGTCTAATATACTGGAGTTCCAGTATAATATACCGGTCCAGCATAATATACTAGGAGTATGGAGCACCGGTGCTCCAGTCTCTAGTCTATTATACTGGAGCCTTTCAAAGTATATAGGTCTAGTATAATTTGCTGAAAATTCATATACAGGTGCACCGAACAGATGCGGCTCAAAAACATTGGGGGGCCAGGAGCTAAACTTTGTTAAGAGGCTTTAAAGTTAGAAAAGGAAAAAAATCATATTGAATAGTATGATCCATGATTTATACGACATATTTAAATTTTTAATAAATAATACAAAAATTAATATACTACTGTGAGGTAAAAATATAGTTAAAATTTTCAAATTTTAAGAAAAAGACAGTAGAATGTTAGAACAATAGAACATGATTCTAGAAATTAATAACTTGATGTCAAAGCAAAATTTTATTATTTTAATTTGTTTACTGCAATCCTTGAGAACATAAAAAGTATTAAAAATATATATTTTTAAAGAGAATAGACACTTATCAAGAGAAAGAAAATAGAATATAAATTATATCAGTTTTGTTATAAGAAAGAAAAGAAAAGAAAAGAAAATAATATTATTAGAATGTAAATTTACCCTCAGTCACCATCATTCGCATTGGCTGAATAATCTTTTTTCTCTCTTTTTATAAAGCTCTTATACATTTTAAATCCAAATTACAGTTTTTTCTTAAAAGAAGACTACCATAAAATTGTGGGGGCTAAAGCTATTGCTTCACTAGCTTTGGCCTTGAGCCGACACTGGCACCGAACTCCGGTATATTATGCTGGACCATTTTCTGTTGCAACAAAATAGTGGTTATTTTTTATTGACTTGATAAATGCTGATTATTTTTGAATGATCAGTCCGAAAAGTGAATAGACCGTGCTATTTTAACCTTTTTATCTTTTATTTTTACTTATGGGCCTTTTTTTGGCTTTTGATCAGAAAAGGAAAATTAAATAGCGTCTCTTCCTACAGCTCCTTTTCTCATTCTTTTTGCCTCCACATTTTCTTATTATCTCACTTTCCTTCTGATCAAGAACTGAGTAGCCAAGGCCATCTCCAACCCTTCCACCAAATTTCACATCAAAATAGTGTGACACCGAATTTACTCTAGCCATTACACCATTTTTTACATCAAAAAGTAATATTTCTTCTCTCTTCTATATTATATTATTATCTTTTATTTACTTTTCATTTTTTATATCTTTCAAACAAATACTATTTTTTTCCCATATTCATTATATATAATTCACATTCACCACTTATATAATCATTTATTACAAAATTATTTTAAACCATTAATCAACTAAAAGTGAAATAATTGATAAAAGATAATTAAATAAATATTACATCATAGTAAAAAAGAATACAAAGAAGAAAATAAAATTTTATTGACGAACTTGAATTCCATTGACCATCCAAATTTTCGTGAATTTTTGCAACAACAACAAAAACGAATAATCGATAAAAGTAGTCAACAATTTCAACAACCACAACCACAATAATCTTCTACCCCGTTCTCTCAGTATTTTGGTAAATTTAGTGCACCTGGAAATGACATAGGGGATTACTAAACTTATGTTTTATATTTTTTTAATGTAATTTCAATTTTAATGTATCCACTTTTTATGTACTTTAATTATAATGTATTTTTATTTTATGTATTGTTAATTTTCTTTTTTAAATTTTAGTTTTTACTTTTTAATTTTAGCAACATTAGATATCTTACATTTGTATTTTTTATTTTTAAATAATGGTTATATTTCTTTATGCAATTATAATAATAATAAAATTAACTTATAATTTTATACAAATATAATATATACAAAAATTAATATATCAAAAAATAGGATATAAAATTAAAATTGTTAAGATCTTAATATAAAAATTTATTATATACACAATATATAATAAATTAAAAGTCCAAAAATAAAAAGATGAATAAAATAATAATAAACTAAATTTGATGTGATGAATAGTGTTACACCACACTATTCATGCTCTATAATGGTACAAGATTTAATGTTGCATTGAAGCAAAAAAACACCAAATTTTGCTGGTGCAGCCTTGAAGTTGGTCTAACAGCACTTGCAGTTTCAGTACAATTTATTAATTACTTTCATTTCTCTTTTCTTGATGAGTGGTGAATGACCAGGGTTCATTCACTCGGATCGGATATATGTGTGCTAGCTAGTTAAATGAACTAGTTTTTTCGGGAAAAAAATGGAAAGAAAATACTAAGAAGTTGACACGCAAAACTAAAGATAATTCAACACACACATATATATATATATAAAGAATTTTTCTTTATTTGTACTTTTTCTGAATTGTTGATCTTATCTCCCGATATACATCATTTCTTCAACTCATTTCTTTTTTCAAATCTACACTTTTATGTCTTTTCATTTATATTATTCTTTGATTTTATGTCTCGTCATTTTTTTTTTCATGATATCTCATATCTGAATCTTTATGTGTTGTCCTCTTCTAAATTATACTCCATCCGTTTCAATTTATGTGAACCTATTTCCTTTTTTGTCCGTGCCAAAAAGAATGACCTCTTTCCTTATTTGGAAACAATTTATCTTTATGCAATGATTTATAGCCACACAAAATATTTGTGCCTCATTTTACACCACAAGTTAAAAAGTCTTTTCTCTTTTCTTAAATTCCGTGCCCAGTAAAATAGGTTCACATAAATTGAAATAGAGGGAGTAGGTTTTTTTTCTCTCTCTCTTTTTTTTTTTTTTTTTGCGATTCTCCTTCCAATACGTCTTTATTTTAATGTCTACTTAATGATATTTTCTATTTTTTTAGCATTTTTTTAATTACTTATCTCTATATATATATATAATGCCAAAAGTAGTGAAGTCTTTGGTATTGGTTATTTGTCTTTTGAAGTTAAACCAAAAAGAGCATTGTGACGACACAAAGGGTCATCACCTATTTTCCTCATTTGTTCTGTGCTTTTGAGGCCTTGAAAACCTCATTTTCTATTGCCTCGAAAATTTCTGTGTTGGAATATGTGAATTTTGTGAAAAATTTAAAAAATTTTAATATTAATATGATTATAGTTGACTTTGGTCAATATTTTTGGTAAACGAACCCGGACCCGGACCCGAGATTGGACGGTCCCGAAAGGTCCGTAGAAAAATATGAGACTCGAGCATGTGCCCGGAGTCGAAATCCGAGGTCTAGAACCTGAGTAAAAGAATTTTTCTGTTAAATTATTTTTCTAAAATTATTAAGGTAAATGAAAATAAAAATTGATTAAAAGACTATGGTATCGGGCTCGTATTTTGGTTCCGACGCCCGGCACAAGTCTTATATATTATTTTAAGCGCTTTCTGTAAAGTTTGGTTGAAAACGGACGTCGTTTGACGTGTTTTGGACCTAAAAAGCTAAAGTTAAGGTTTATGAACTTTGAAATGAAAAGTGATGATCTTGGGGTTTAATTCGTGGAATTTAATATTATTTTAGCGATTTGATCGCTCGAGCAAGTTCGTATGGTATTTTTGAGTCAGTGTCCATTTTTGGTTTGGAGCCCCGAGGGCTCGGGTGAGTTTCAGATAGGTAACAGGATGTTTTACACTTGGAAAAAGTTGCAGAAAATCTGCAGCAGGTGCACAGTGATTTCCTTCTATGCGATCGCATAGGTATAGCTGCGATCGCATAGAGCAAAATTCAGAGGTCCCCAAATCCTTCTATGCGATCACATTAGACTCCCTGCGATCGCATTGTACAACCTGGCCCCCCTCACTTTTTCTTCTATGTGTTCGCATGGCTCATTATGCGATCGCAGTGTTTATTCTCAATACTCTATGCGATCGCAAAGCCTTCTCTGTGATCGCATAGAGCAATTTTGCCCAGTTAAATTTTTAAAAACGGAACAGAATCAGTATCTCGGGATTTTTCACTCTTTTATCACGAACCCTCTTCTCTCCCAAGCCCTAGGAAGCCATTAACGCCCCCAAGCTTCAAGACCCTTTGAGTAAGTAATTTCCCGCTTATTTCCTTCACTTTTCTTTCATTAATTAACTAGTTTCTAAGCCTAAATCATGAAATCAAGGTAGAAAT
>MU777963.1:23710-37278 GCA_026770625.1 Nicotiana glauca
CCCTTGTCGGGATGTTTGCTATGTAATTGTCTGCTGTGTATCCCTTGTTTTTGACTGTTGCTTGGGGATTTAGACTAGTTAAATGATGTTGAGGATCGGGTTGCACGCCGCAACGATGATAAATGATAAATAATGTGGATCGGGTTGCACACCGCAACGATGGTGATATGTGGATCGGGTTGCACGCCGCAACGATGGTAATTGTGGAGCGGGTTGCACGCCGCAACGATGGTAAATTATGGAACGGGTTACACACCGCAACGGTTGTTGACATCTGTGGTTATGTTTGAATATTTATTCTTGTTTCATTGTGGAGTTAAGCTGTTTTGGTAGTTACTCTGGATTAAATATTTATTTGTATTTTCCCCGTAGCATGTTCCCCCTCTCTTGATGTTGATTTTCTTGGTATTCGATATTTCGTTGTATATTTTATAACTGCACAGGTTTATGTGATGTCCAGTCTAGCCTCGTCACTACTTCGCCGGGTTTAGGCTAGGCACTTACCAGCACATGGGGTCGGTTGTGCTGATACTACACTTCTGTGCCATTTTTGCACAGGTCCAGGTTTTGAGCAGCAGCAGCAGTTGTTCGATAGCAGGATTTTCATTACTACGAGACCGAGGTAGCTTGCAGGCGTCCGCAGGCCCGGCGTCTCTTCTTATGCTTAGTCTCATTGTTTCGAGACAGACGGTTGTTATATTTCTTTCAGACCATTACATGTAGTTTATTCTTAGTGGTTCGTGAGCTTGTGACACCAAATCTTGGGTAGAGGATATTGTTGAGCAGTTCATATTTATTTCAGACTTATAAAATTAGACTTCCGCAGCTATTGTTATTATTATTCCATGCTATTAGATTGACAACAGGATGGTTTTACTAATGAAAACGGTGAGTAAATTAGCTTGCCTAGCTACCACGAGTAGGCGCCATCACGATCCCGATGGTGGAAAATCCGGATCGTGCCAAATATTTACGTCCACACACATAAATTCATAACGTAGACACATCAAATCTAGTGTAATACCACCATAGGTGTCATCCATGCATTAATTATTAACCCAAATAGTAATAAATAATAGTTAAAGCTAAGCAGATATATAGTGCGGAAGTTTTATAACAAGATGCAAAACTCTAAAACAAGTCTACCCTATTGACCTGGTGTCACAATTTCGTGAACATCTAAGAATTTCTGCAAATACTGGATAAAAAGAAATACAATTGTTCTCGAAATGAAAAGAGACAGGAAAATTTGGGATAGAGGGAAGGAGACTCCAGGGTCTGCGAACGCCGGCAGATCTACCTGAGATCTCCTGTGGGCTGAAGGCAACAACCTCGAACTCGGATCAGTATGGTCCAGTACCGGGATCTGCATAGAAAGTGCAGAGTGCAGTATCAGTACAACCGATCCCATATACTGGTAAGTGCCGAGCTTATTTTCGGTGAAGTAGTGACGAGTCTAGGACACGACAAACAATATAAACCTATGCAGTTAAATAATATACTAACAGAATAACAAGTATTAAAAACTGAGCAAAAATTAACGGGAAGAGGTAACATGCTATATGGGTTCCAACACAAAGAATCACAGCAGTAAAGGAATCAAAACAGCTAGAATACTTGAATCGATAACAACAAATAAATACAGCAAACAGAAAGTGCACGGCATCACCCTTCGTGCTTTTACTCTCAATCCTCACCATGCAATCAGTCATAGAAACGTGCACGACATAACCTTTAGTGCTTTATCACTCTTCATCACCATATGAATAATGTAAATGCGCGGGGCGTCTCCCTTCGTGCTTTATCACTCTTCCTCCCCATATGCATAAATTGAAATGTGCACGGTATTACCCTTCGTGCTTTATCACTCTTCCTCACCATAAACAATAACAAAAACAATAACAACCCAACAAAGGCATCAACAATCAAATAACATCATTTCATCGTTTAATTTCACAATAGAAGTCTCAACCTGAGCCAATACTCAACCAATATCCAAAACCAAAAAAAAACATAGTAAGACTTGTTTAACATGCATAATAACTTGTTTTAGCAGGAATGATACGTATAAGGAAACACAACTATCACAATTATAGATCTGACTCACATGTTATGCCCCGATAACAACATATAGATACTCGTCACCACACCTATACATCGTATTTAACAACTAAACAAGTAGCAAATAAGGCAAAAACACCTAATCCCTCAAGATAAGGTTAGCCACAATACTTACCTCGATTCCATGGCTACAATCAAACCTCAATTACCGCTTTACCTCTTGATTTCACCTCCAATACTCTTGTATCTAATGATAATTAACTTAATAACATCAATAAATGCTAAAGAACTCAGTTCAAATGCTTAATTATAGGTTTTCCAATATTTTCCTCAAAAAGTCAAAAACAACCGCGGACCTGCTTAGTCAAAACTCGAAGTTCGGACCAAAACCCGATTACCCATTCACCCCGAGCACGGATATACAATTGTTTTTGAAATCCGACCTCTATTTGAGGTCTAAATCCTCAAATTTTGAAATTCCTAAATTCTACCCAAAAACACCAAATTTTCCATGAAAATTAATAGATTTTGTGATGAAATCTTGTAAAGAGATGAAATAGATTGAACGAAATGAGTTAGAAATCATTTACCTATGATTTGGAGAAGAACTACTCACTAGAAAATCGCCTCTTGAAGCTTAGGGTTTCAAAATTTGAGAAATGATTGAAAAATCCTGTCCAAGACCCTTTTACTTAGCTGCAGATGTCGTATTTGCGACCTCAGCTTTGCAAATGCGAGGAAAGTATCGCAAATGCGAACATGTCACATTTCTGCTGCCTTTGCAAATGCGAACATCATCCTCCGCAAATGGTCGCATTTGCGACCAATACCCCTCCCAGCTTTACTTTGCAAATACGAAGAGTTCTTCGCAATTGCGAAGACTGTTGGCTGAGCTACTCTTTCCATTTGCGGTGAGTGGCTCGCAATTGCAACATTGTCAGGCTTCGCAAATGTGAAATCTGGTCTCACAATTACGATATCAGAGGCCAACACTAGAACTGAACCTGCAACATTTTTTTCCCAAGTCCAAAACACTCCGAAACCTATCCAAAACTCACCCGAGCCCCCGGAGCTCCAAACCAAACTTTCACAAAAATCTAAAAATATCATACGGACTTACTCGTGCGATCAAATCGCCAAAATAACCTCTTAAACAACGAATTTAACACCAAAACTCATGATATCCTTAAGAACATTAAAATTTCTATTTTCACAACGGGACGTCCAAATCACGTCAAATCAGTCTCGTTTCTCACCAAATTTTATAGACACGACTTAAAAACTATATCAAACATGTACTAGGCTCCGGAACTAAAATATGATCCCGATACCTGCGAGATCACACACTATTCTTAAATTTCACATAAAGGCTTTTTAAAAATGCACCCAGACTGTGCACGTAAATCGAGGAGAATAAAGATGAGGTTTTAAGGCCTCGAAACATGGATTTGAGTTCTAAAATAAAAGATGACCTTTTGGTCATCACATTCTCCACTTCTAAAACAATTGTTCGTCCTCGAACGGACATAGAAAAGTACTTGAGTCGGTGAAAAGATGGGGATATCTGCTCTGCATATTGGACTCGAACTCCTAGTTAGCTGCCTTAATTGGCTGACCTCTCCACTACGCACGAATCAAAGGGTAACTCTTTGATCTCAACTATCGAACCTGCCGGTCTAGAATAGCTACCAGTTCCTCCTCGAAGGTCAAATCCTTGTCCAACTAGACAGTTGTGAAGTCTAACATGTGGGATACATCGTCGTGATACTTTCGAAGCATAGACACATGAACACTAGATGCACAGCTGATAAACCTGGAGGCAAGGAAAGTCGGTAAGCAACCTCTCCCACTCGATCAAGGATCTCAAAAAGCCCAATGAACCTAGGGCTTAGCTTGCCCTTCTTTCCAAATCTCATCACGCCCTTCATGGGCGATACTCGAAGCTACACTAACTCCACGACCATGAATTCCACATCACCAACCTTACGATTGGCATAACTCTTTTGCCTGGACTGAGGTGTACGAAGCCTATGCTAATAATCTTAACCTTATCCAAGGCATCCTATACTAAATATGTACCCAACAATCGACCCTCCACCGGCTTAAACCACCCAATCGGCGATCGATACCGTCTACCATATAATGCCTCACAAGGAGGCATCTAGATGCTCGACTGATAACTATTATTGTAGGAAAACTCCGCTAACGGTAAGAACTGATCCTAAGAACCTCCAAAGTCGATGACACATGATCGGAGCATAACCTCCAAAATTTGAATAGTATGCTGAGATTTTCCGTCCATCCGAGGATGAAACATTGTGCTCAACTCGACCTGCATATCCAACTCACGCTGTACCGCCCTTCAGAAATTCGAGTAAACTGCGTACCTCGATTAGAGATGATAGACATGGGCAACCATGAAGGCAAACGATCTCTTGGATATAGATCTCTGCCAACCGCTCAGAAGAAAAAGAAATTGCCATAGGAATGAAATGTGTTGACTTAGTCAGCCTATCCGCAATAACCCACACTGTGTCAAACTTCATCTGAGTCCGTTGGAGTCCAACAACGAAGTCCATAGTGATACGCTCCCGCTTCCAATCAGGAATTTAATCTTCTGAAGCAAACCACCAGGTCTCTAATGCTCATACTTTACCTGCTGGCAATTCAAACACCGAGCTACGTATGAAACAATATCCTTCTTCATCCTCTTCCACCAATAATGTTGTCGAAAATCCTAAAGCAAATCCTGATACATCTTAGTGGTGCCCAGATGAATAGAATATCGGGAACTATGGGCCTCCTCTATAATCAACTTATGAAGTCCATCCACATTAGCACACAAACTCGACCCTTCACCCTCAAAACTCCATCATCTCCAACTGTAACATGCTTGGCACCTAGGTGCTGCACTATGTCCCTAAGGACAAGCAAATGAGAATCATCATACTGCTGATCTCTGATACGCTCAAATAATGAAGAACGAGCGATTGTGCAAGCTAGAATACGGCTGGGCTCCGAAACATCCAACCTCACAAACTGATTGGCTAAAGCCTGAACATCCAAAGCAAGCGGTCTCTCACCGACTGGAATATATGCAAGGCTACCCGTACTAGCCGACTTCCTACTCAGAGCATCGACCACGACATTGGCCTTCCCAAGATGATACAAGATGGTGATATCATAGTCTTTCAATAGCTCCCACCACCTCTTCTGCCTCAAATTTAGATCCTTCTACTTAAACAAATACTGCAGACTCTTGTCATGCGTGAGCACCTTACATGACACGCCATATAAATAATGTCTTCAAATCTTCAGCGCGTGAACAAAGGCTGCTAGATCTAAATTTTGAACTTGATAATTCTTCTCGTGAATCTTCAACTGCCGTGAAGCATATGCAATAACCTTTCCATTCTGCATCAATACCGCACCAAGTCTAATACGAGATGCATCACAATATACTGTATATGGCCATGAACAAGTGGGAAATACCAACACCGGCACCATAGTCAAAGCTGTCTTGAGCTTCTGAAAGCTCGCTTCACACTCGTTCGACCACCTAAACTGGGCACCCTTCTAGGTCAACCTGGTCATCGGGGTTGCTATAGATGAAAACCCCTCCACAAACCGACGGTAGTAACCTGCCAAAACCAGGAAACTCCGGATCTTTGTAGCTGATGTGTGTCTTGGCCAATCCTTGACTGCCTCAATCTTCTTAGGATCAACCTGAATACCCTCTGTTGATACAACATGACCCAAGAACGCCACTGAACTCAACCAAAACTAACATTTCTAAAAATTAGCATAACTAGTTGTCTTTCAGATTCTGAAGAACAATCCAAAGATGATGCTCGTGCTCCTCTCGACTGCGGGAGTAGATCAAGATATCATCAATGAACACAATCACAAAAGAATCCAGAGAGGGCTTGAACACCCAGTTTATCAAATCCATAAATCTTGTTGGGCCATTTTGTCAACCCAAATGACATCACTAAGAACTCATAATGCCCATATCGAGTCCGAAAAGCTGTCTTAGGGACATCAGATGCACTAATCCTCAACTGATGGTAGCCAGATCTCAAATTAATCTTCGAAAATAGACTGGCACCATAAAGCTGATCAAATAAATTATTAATCCTCGGCAATGGGGGTTCTTGATGGTGACATGGTTCAAATGTCGGTAATCTATGCATATACTCATCGATCCATCCTTCTTCTTAACAAACAACACTGGCGCACCCTAACTAGGTCTAGTAAATCCCTTATTAAACAAGTCTCGCAAGTGTTCCTTCAATTCTTTCAACTCTAGAAGGGCCATGCGGTACAGTAGAATAGAAATAGGTTGAGTGTCCGGAGCCAAATCAATGCAAAAGTTAATATCCCTATCGGGTGGCATCCCCGACAGGTCTGTGGGAAATACCTCTGGAAACTCGCGAACAACTGGCACAGAATCCAGAGAAGGAACCTCAACACTAGAATCACGAACATAAGCCAAATAAGCCAAACACCACTTCTCAACGATACGCCGAGCCTTCAAATAAGAGATAACCCTGCTGGTAGAATGACCAGAAGTCCCTCTCCACTCCAATAGCGGCAACCCTAGCAAAGCTAAGGTCACGGTCTTAGTGTGACAGTCCAGTATGGCATGATAGGTGGACAACCATTCCATCCCCAAAATGACATCGAAATCCACCATATCGAGAAGTAGGAGGTCTATACTAGTCTTAAGACCCCCAATAACAACTACGCACGAAGGATAGACACGTCTACAATAATAGAATCACCCACCGGTGTGGACACATATGCGGAGCACTGAAAGAATTACGAGGCACAACCAAATATGAAGCTAAATAAGAAGACACATATGAGTATGTAGACCCTGGATCAAACAGAACTGAAGCATCTCTACTACAAACCAAAACAGTACCTGTGATAACTGCATCAAAGGACTCAGCCTCAGGTCTGGCTGGGAAAGCATAACATTGGGGTTGCGCCCCACCACTATGAACTACATCCTTGGGACGACCTCATGTTGGCTAGCCTCCACCTTTAGCGGCCTGACCTCCACCTCTAACACCCCAACCTCCACCTCTAGCAGGCTGAGTGGGTGGTGGAATACCCGATGTCGGAACCATGGCACTAGAACCCTGATGCTAAGAACTGCTTGAGGATCGATGGCAAAATCTAGCAATGTGCTTCGGATGGGCACAAGTATAGCAAGACTTCGGCTGCTGAGACTTCTAACCCTGAAACTGACTCTGACGGCTTGAGTAACCACTCTAAAAACTCTAGAACGTAGGTGCATCGATATGAGCTAGTGGTGCATAGTAGGGTAGCTGATCAAAATACTGCATATGAGAACCACGGCCACCGAGAGCACCGTGAGAAGCCTAAAGTGCTGAATGAAATGCCCTGGGAGGATAGCCCTTATCAAAAGAATCCCTCCCTCCAGACGAGGCACCACTGAATCTGCCAGAATGACGAGGCCTCTTGTCAAACCCCTGACTGCTCCCCTAAGCTAGAACCTTCTCAACCCGCCTGGCGACATTGACCCCATCCTGAAAAGAAATCTCGCTCCCTGTCTCCTTAGCCATCTACAATCTAATAGGTTGAGCGAGTCCCTCGATAAACCTCCTCACCCTCTCTCTCTCCCGGTGGGGAGTATAAGAAGAGCATGATGGGCTAAATCAATAAACTTCATCTCGTACTAGGTGACAGTCATAGATCCCTACTGAAGACGCTCAAACCACCTGCGATACTCCTCCCTCTGAGTGACGGGAAGGAACTTCCCGAGAAATAGCGGAGAGAACTGGTCTCAAGTGAGAGCTGGTGACCCAACTAGTCTGTCCAAACAATAATCTGTCCACCATTTCTTGGCAGAACCTGACAGACGAAAAATATCAAAGTCGACCCCATCGGTCTTCACTATCCCCATGTTCCATAGAACCTCGTGACAACTGTCCAAATAGTCCTGAGGATACTCTAAAGATGTACCACCATAGGTAGTAGTAAAAAGCTTGGTGAACCTGTGCAATCTCCACAATGCATTAGAAGACATAGCTAATCCATCACCGGTCTAAGCTACAACACTTGGTGGAACTACCACAACTGGCTGAGTTGGTGGAGTCTGAAACTAGGGATCCATCTGCTCCGGAGTGCGTGTAGCGAGAGTGTGTGTAGAGAGAGTGTGTTCTCCACCCCCAGCCTGAGGGACAGCTGATGCTATAGGAAATATGAGAGCCTGAGTAAAACTCTCTATAAGGCTCACCAGACGGACCAAAGCATCCTTAAGTACCGGAGTAGCGATAAACCCCTCCGGAGCCTGAGTTGGCTCTACTGGAATGGTCTAGGCCGGAAGCTCTTCATCAACCTCTACCTGAGGCTCCACCGCCAGTGCTACTGCTCTGGGTTGAGCCCTGCCCTTGCCTCGGCCTCTAGCACGGCCTCGCCCTCGTTCTCTGCCCCTCGTAGGAGCTGCCGCCGGGGGCTCGGGCTGCTGATCAGCTGATGAAGCGGTACGTGTTCTCGCCATCTTCGAAAGAACAAAGTAGAAGTTCAATTAGCACTGAGAAACCAAATCGCACGAAAAGAAGAATAGATGTGAAGTTCTTCCTAAACTCTGTAGCTTTTAGGGGATAAGCACAAACGTCTCTGTACCGGTCCCTTAGACTCTACCTAGCTTGTTCGTGAATTGTGAGACCTAGGAAACCTAGTGCTCTGATACCAACTTGTCATGATCTGGATTTTTCACCATCGGGACCGTGATGGCGCCTACTCATGAAAGCTAGGAAAGCCCACAAATACATTCCTAACACAATAACTATTAACCCAAATAGTAATAAATAATAGTTAAAGCTAAGCAGATATAAAGTGCGAAAGTTTTATAACGGATCCAAAACTCTAAAACAAGTCTACCCTAATGATCTGGTGTCACAATTTCACAACCATCTAAAATTTTCTACAAATACTGGTTTAAAGAAAATACAACTGTACTCGAAATGAAAAGAGACAAGAAAATCTAGGATAGAGGGAAGGGGACTCCAGGACCTGCGAACACGGGCATATCTACCTTGGATTTCCTGTGGACTGAAGGCAGCAACCTCGAACTCCGATCAGTATGGTCTAGTATCGGGATCTGCACAGAAAGTATAGAGTGCAGTATCGGTACAACCAGCTCTATGTACTGGTAAATATCGAGCCTAACCTCAGTGAAGTATTGACGAGGCTAGGTCACGACAAACAATATAAACCTGTACAGTTAAACAATATACTAACAAAATAACAAATATTAAAAACACTAAGCAAAAATGAGCGGGAAGGGGCAACATGCTATAGGGGTTCCAACACAGAGAATCACAACAGTAAATGAATCAAAATATCTAGAACACTTGAACCGGTAACAAAAAATAAACACATCAAACAGAAAGTCCACGGCATCACCTTTCGTGCTTTTACTCTCAACCCTCACCATGCAATCAATAATAGAAATATTTATGGCATCACCTTTCGTGCTTTATCACTCTTCCTTATCATATGAATAATGTAAATGTGCACGGTATCACCCTTCGCGCTTTATCACTCTTCCTCACCATATGAATAATATAAATGTGTACGGCATCACCCTTCATGCTTTATCACTCTTCCTCCCTATATGCATAAATAGAAATGTGCACGGTATCACCCTTCGTGCTTTACCACTCTTTCTCACCATAAGCAACAACAGAAACAATAACAACCCGGCAAGGGAATCAACAATCAAATAACTTTATTTTATCGTTTAATTTCACAACAATAATCTCAACTAGAGACAATACTCAACCAATATCAAAAACCAAAAAAAAAAAAATAGTAAGACTTGTTTCCCATAAAAATTCCTAAATTTTGTGATGAAATCTTGTAAAAAGATGAAATAGATTCAAAGAAATGAGTTAGAAATCTCCTATGATTTGGGGAAGAACTACTCTCTAGAAAATCGCCTCTTGAAGCTTAGGGTTTGAAAATTTGAGAAATGAGTGAAAAATCTCGTCCAAGACCTTTTTACTCAGCTACAGTGTCGCAATAAGGTATCACAAATGTGAACCCCTCCCATTTCTCCTGCCTTTGTAAATGCGAAGGAAAGTTCGCAAATGTGAACATCATCCTCCACAAATGCGACTAAATGATCGCATTTGCAACCAATACCCCTCCCATTTTTACTTCGCAAATGCGAAGACTGTTGGCCCAGCTACTCTTCGCATTTGCGATGACTGGCTCGCAATTGCAACACTGTCAGGCTTCGCAAATGTGAACTCTGATCTCGCAATTTCGAGATCAGAGGCCAACACCAGAACTGAACCAGCAACATTTTTTTTCCCAAGTCCAAAACACTCTGAAGCCTATCCAAAGCTCATTCGAGCCCCCGGAGCTCTAAACCAAACATGCACACAAGTCTAAACACATCATTTGGACTTGCTCTTGCGATCAAATTTCCAAAATAACCTCTTAAACAACGAATTTAACACCAAAACTCATGAAATCCTTAAGAACCTTGAAATTTCTATGTTTACAATGAGACGTCCGAATCACGTCAAATCAGTCTCGTTTCTCACCAAATTTTACAGACACGACTTATATACTATATGAAACCTGTATCTGGCTCCGGAACCAAAATACGATCCCGATACCTGCGAGATCACACACTATTCCATTTCTAAAAATTCTTATAATTGCCAGCAAATAATTTCCTTCAAAAATTCATTTCTCGGGTTAGGGACCTCGTGATTCGATTCCAGGCATACGCCCAAGTCCCATATTTTACTACGGACCCTATGGGACCGTCAACTCACGGGTCCGGATCCGTTTGCCAAAAATATTGACCGAAGTCAACTTTAATAAATTTTAAAGATAGAATTCAATATTTTTCTTAAATTTCACATAAAGGCTTTCCGGAAACATATCTGGACTGCGCATGCAAAACGAGGAGAATGAAAATGAGATTTTGAGGCCTCGGAACAAAGATTTAACTTGTAAAACAAGAGATGACCTTTTGGGTCATCACAATTTGAGTAGATTTCAGTAAGTTCCATCACATTTTAAGGTTTGAGAAAATCTAGCTAAAGCGGGTAAATATTGCCTTAATTTTGTATTTATTGGGAAAAATCCTAGAAATATAATACTCTACATTCTTTTACCTTTTGGATGCGCCAAAGAACCTTTGGACTAATATTTTACGGTGGTTTCGAAGTTTTTATGATTTAAATTGAAATCACACTCTGAATATCTCTATATGAATTGTCTTAGAGATTTTTTCTTTCCTATACTATATATGAAATTTTATTACAAAAAATGTGCATAGTTTTTAATTTACCCGCCCGGTCCACATTTTTTCTACAGTTATTATACCAATCATTGAATACTAATTAATAGTAGCTGAATCTTCCTAATTTGTCGAGCTAAAATTGAGGAACAGAATATTCTAAAAAGATTTGGGGTAAATCATATCAAATCATATTCTTCCAGATATTCCTAAATCTATTTAGGTGCGCTACAATTATGGAAGTAAATATTCTTCCAGATATTTTTCACCATTGATAGCCATTAAAAAGCTTGAAGCTTTGAATTCAAAATTGGATTTTCAAAAATCATTATTTGTTTGGATTAGGTGTTGTTGAAAATAATCGGGAATATGATTTGGAGTTTATATCTCAATTTTGAGGGGTTTGGTGAAGATTAGACTTGATTTTGACTGAAATTCAGGTTGAAACTCGAAGAAGAAGAAGAAGAAGACATATTGCAGAAATTGAAGATAAATTGTAGATTATTTGTATTCTGATTGTAGATGCTTTATTTTCTGTTTTTACAAATAAAAAACGGCTAAAACTTCTACAAATCTTCTGAAAAAAATGTAGTTATGTCAAAAATCACAATTATGCTACAATTGGATGGGAATTGGGATATAAAAATTTAATGTTTACCAAATTTGTAGATATTTTGTAGATAAATTGTAAATTATTTGTATTCTAATTGTAGGTGCTTTGTTTTATATGTTCACAAATAAAAAATGACTAAAACTTCTACAAATGTTCTGCAAAAATTTATCTACAATTTATCTACTATTTTTCTACAATTTATCTATAATTTCTTCTTTTTCTTCTTCGAGTTTCAATCTGAATTTCAGTCAAAACCAAGTCTAATCTTCACCAAAACCCATTAAAATTGAGATATAAACTCCAAAATATATTCCCAACTATATTCAACAACACCCAATCAAAACAAATAATGATTTTTGAAAACCCAAATTTGAATTCAAAGCTTCAAAGCTTTTTAATGAATGCCAATGGTGGAATTGATGCTCTCTTGTCTCTTTGAATGTTTGTTCTTCTTCATTGAGAAAATTTGAAGCTGAAGGTATGTGTGTATGAACTTTGAAGATTTGACTTCAATTTTGATGAACTTTGTTGTTCTTCACTAATGAACTTCAATTGGAGTAAAATGGGGAACCAACTTTGTTGAAAGGTTTCTTCAATTTTCTGTGAATTTAGAGGGAGAATTTAGTTTCAGAAGATGGAAAATGGTAAAAAAAATGTGGGTATGGGTAAAACGTGGGTGTGACTGAGAGGTTATGAGAGAGAAACGTGCAAATTCCTTTAATTAAGGAGTAAAAAATGTACAATTAATTATGGTATATAATTGGTAATTTGGTATACTAAGTGTAATTAAGTCAAACCTTAAACATTGAGGGTAATAATGTTTCTTATGTGGCATAAGAATATAAAAATCTCTTGTTTTAAACTTAACTATTGTTACTTCTATACTTAAGAAATAATTATGGCTGCACATTTTCAAATAAGTTGAGGGAACTCTCTTCCTGATGAAGAAAAAGCCCACTAGTTTTATGTCATTGTTTTGTTTGGGCCTTTAAATAACTGTAACTTTCTTTTAAAATTAGATTATTGAAAGGGGAGAAATTTTAAAAATAGTTAGATTTACAAGTGGTCAATTAAAAATAGCTACAATTTTAAAAATAATCAAAATTTAGTCACTTTTTATGTAAAGATAAATCTAAACAAAAACGATGTTCAAAATTCGAAAAAATACTCCAGTATATTATACTGGAACTTTTCGCATGTTCGAGTTCCAGCATAATATGCTGGAAGTTCATACACAGGTGCACCGATCTCCAGTATATTATGATGAAACTTTCCGTGTTGCAGCAAAATAGTGGCTATTTTTTAATGATTTAAAAAGACTGACTATTTTTGAATAACTAGTCCAAAAACTGGCTAACCCGTGCTATTTTTACGATTGAAAGCCTTTAACTGATGAGCTTTAATTTTTGTATCTCATTTCGTGATGAATTCAAGAGAGATATTAATATATAATATACATATTTTATACACACACACATATATATATATATACATACATACATATATATATATATATATATATATATATATATATATATATATATATATATATATATATATATATATATATATATATATATATATATATATATATATATA